>JAAZTK010002614.1:0-10834 GCA_036507255.1 Megalothorax incertus | reverse complement strand
TTACATGAACTGGGATATTAAAGTATTCCGCTTTGAACTGATCAGCCATTTCTCCAAATTGTTGTAGAGTGTATTCACGTTGAGCTTGCTCAAATCCAAATGCTTCTCCTGGCTTTTGTAGATCTTCAGCCACACATTTGGAGCATTTCCAATCACCTACGGATCGATTACATATTGTAAAAAAGAGATTAATTTTTAAAAATCAATATGAATATATAGGTAAGAAAATCTAACCTGGAGGTACTGAATTCAAAGGCGGATCAAGGCAAAAAATATGATTTGCATCATCACAGCCTTCACAGATCAACATTTCAGCTACAGATTCTCCTCCATCACATACACGACAGGTATACTTTGCGAGCTAAATTGAAATTTAAATATTTTTATGATTATATGATATACTACTTAAGTGTACTTTGCCAGCTATTAATTAGAATAAATAATATTACAATCTCTTCAAAATATTTCTTATATCTAAATTAATTGGTAGCAATACAGCATTATTATTTAATAGGTAGAGAGGCGTTTGGCCATTGAGTAATTGTTTGCAAATAAATATTATTATATAGGCAGTGTGTGAGTGATTAGTTTAAGAAAAACTAAAAGGCACCTTGCAAAAACCACAATGAAACGAACTGTAGTAGTAGTAGATATACAACTACTTACAGGGTCAGATGCGAGCATCGCGAGCTGCTTCGCTAACACTGGCTCCGTGGCTTAGCTTGGCATGATCTTGAACTTGTTTATTGAAACCAGACATTTTGGGCCCAGCAGAATAAAACATTAATCGCCTCAATTCTTTTGAGGGTGGCCTTTCAGTCCCCTGAATTGAAATGAATTTAGATGGAAAAAAAGTTTGAATATACATTTATAAAAGTTAACGACATTTGGAAAGTAATAAGAAGAATTTCATTTCAAAATATACACAAAATGTATCTGAATTAAATTGAGCAAATAAACACATTATTAAAATTTGCAGATATTTACAAGGAATGAATATCACATTGACTTTTTAAGGTAAAAATTTAAATTATTTAAAAATAAAGGATTGGGATATTTTTTTACACATTTTTTTTATGACTTTAAAACCACTCTGTTTTTTTACTAATTTTAATTTTAAGGAATAAATGGGTCAAGAATGAATGGTTTCATTCGAATCTTTATTAAGGTTTTTAGAATTGAGGAAAATATCTAAAATTACTACTGGGAAAATATATTTAGCGAGTAAGGATAAGATAAAGAAAGTGAAATCAAGACTGGGTAAGTGAATAAAGTGAATTAAGAATAAAGTGGATAAAGTGATTTAAAAGCAATGAAGCAAATGATTTGAAAAAGCTTATTTTAATTTTTTAAAGTAAAGAACAAGAAATTATAAACAAGCCTGGAAAAGATATAAACCTACCTTTTCGTTACTTCCATCCTCCTTTTTGGATTTGTTGGGCGAAACATTTGGAGGAGGATTGCTGTTTGTATTATTCTCCGTCACCCCACTTCCAGTTCCAGTCATCCCAGCAGTCGCCATTGCAGAACCTGCCATTCTCCCCATTCCAGAACCTGCCATTCTTCCCATCCCATTTGCTTTTGCTGGAGAACCTACAGGCTTTTTCGGACTTGAGCTTGCGTTAAGTTCAGCCTTCTTTAAAGAGAAATGGAAGAAAAATCATATTAAAAGGTATAATAAAATATTCGTAAAAATGCTCATTGTTGTAAAATTCACCTTTTTTTCATTATCAAGCTTTTCAATTCGAACCAAGATTTTATCATAGTGGAGCTTGAGAAGAGGTCCATAATTCTTGCTTGATGGATATCCCATTCGAACTGCGATTCTGTTCCATTTCTTGTCATTATTCACTTTATGTCTACCACCTGTAATAATCCGTTGTGTTAAATGACTTGTATCTCTATTTTCCTTCATTTCTACTCACCTTCCGCCACAACCAACTTGTAAAGGCTATACAAATCCAGTGCTTTCTTATCAACGACAGGTATTTTAAGAGAATTCCCCGATAATTCATAATATTTTGCAACATTATCCAAAAAGTTTAGCTTGACTCTGGTTTTGGCCTGAAGGAAAAAAATTAAATTATCTGCACCCTCTGAAATTGAAGAATTAACGCTTAAATACCTCAAGCTCATTCAAGCGCTGGATCCTGGGCGTGAACCTAAAATTATCAACATCTACAGCAAATGGAGGTTGCCAATCCTGAAAATAATAAAATATTGTAATGAAAATTAACCCCAAAAAATTAATGAGGGTTTAACTTACCGGAGGGGGCCTTATTTTACAAATGCCAGCCTTTTCCGCAGTTGGCCGTAATTTTATTCAAATAAGCCAAAGGGTTTTTGAACTCTTCAACAGTGGGACAAAAGACTGGGGCCTCCATTGGGCGAATGAAGACAAAATCCTCAGTCATTTTACTAGTTTAAATAAAATATATGAAGTTAAGGAATAAGAATGAGAATTTTATATAATTTTTACCGATTCATGATCGCAGATTTGTCCGACTAGAAGTTTTTTTGAACAATCCTTTAAATACAGTTTGGGCAGATGTTAAAGATGAGGTTCGGGATACAGTTTTATCCTCGAATAGTGATTCATTTTGAAGAAAGGTTTGAATAATGCTGAAAAACAAAGAAAAACAATTATATTATTTCAAAATTAAAGTCTTAGATTGACCCTAGGTCCCTAGTTAAAATTTGGAAATAAATTTGAGCCCAAATTGACGGTACATTTTGTACCTGCTTATCCTAATTTTTAGCACAATCTGCAACAATTAAAATTTACACACTTTCCTTTGAAAAATTCACAAGATTTAATATGAAATTAAAAACTTGAAACAATTGCTAGCAATTTTAGCAAATGGTTATAGATTTTTTCAATTCCATTGCATTCCCATTATGTAACACAATACTCGTCGTAAACAAACAAAAAGAAACTAGTATAATCCTAGGATAATGAGAGTAACTGGCTATAATCCTTCTTTTCAAAATTTCAATCCATTATCCGAAATCCAATTTGTATTCAATTGTATTTTTTAGAATTCACTTTTCAAAATATTTTCAATTATTGTAGCACAATAAATGCAAGGAAAAGTTAAAGGTCAAATGGATGACGTTAAAAGGGGAAGAAAAAAAGTAAAAACATGAAAAATTACCACCACCATCATATTATTAAATGTCCATCCAATCTTGTAAAGTTTTATCAATAAAATATCGACGATTTAATTCGACAATGACCAATGCTTCTTTGTTTAATTTGAATCGAATGTTGTTTGATATCAGGAATTTGATACAAATCTATTAAAATTCTCAATTTAATTGAAATGGAAATCTCATAATATTAATTTAAAAGTCTGTGATAAGTGATTTCAGGTAAAATTACAATTTGAAGTTAAATAAAATTAGTACCAAAAAATAAACCATTTAAATGTGTTCAAATTGTATCATTTTGAGGTCAAAGGTCATTCCTAATTGACCTGAATCCCCTCTTACTTAAGAACTGACCCTTTTTTTCTACTCACTTTTTAAATACACTTGAAACTTGAGAATTGAGATTATCAGGAATTCACAGAAGATTGACAGAATGACCAAATTTCAAGTTTTTGGGTTATTTCCAGCAATTTTTAGGACTCACCTTTGTAAATTACCCCAGAACCTGGGGGAGATGTTGACACTCGAGGTCACTTTTGATCCAAAAGTCGAAGAACTTGTCTAGACTCGAGAGAAATAGAAAATTGGAAATTTCGTCAAGTTGACTTTTTTTCTGGGTCTGATACCCAAGACAAAAGACTAAATAGTTTTGGTTAAGAGGGAGGCATCATTTTGAAATTTAATCCAGTACAATTTTAAAAATAATTTTTGCTTGCAGAAGAATTAATTAGCTTTAACTTTGAGTTGACATATTGGTCATATTGAATGGACATACAGGGAAGTTAAATTGACCTTGTGTTTTGTTTACAGAACATTTTACATTGGGGGTATTAAATCAATAACTCATCCTGGGACTTGGAAGGCTCCGATTGAAAGGTACGATAAAATATCCGTAGGATCGTATCTCATTTATGTCACTAAATTAATATTTGATTATTAATAATTATGAATTTACCTTGTAATTAATCAGATGGACAAAGAACTGAGGAATTGGGGATATGCTTTTACTTCACCGAGAGACTTTTTCGAGTTTTACAACAAGAAATTAAAAATGTATCAAAAGGAAATGGATAGCCAGTTGGAATTGATTGACAAGTAATTGTTTTGTAATATAATTATAATTCATTATAATTCAGGAGTTTTTTATAATAATATTTTGTGTTTTTTTTTCAGGTACAAACTTCTTAGTGAGAGGAATCTACTTGACGAGAAAGTGATATCACAGAAAGATGAAACAATTCATAATCTTCAAATGGAGAATGCAAAGCTTATTATGGCCCTTGAGAAAGAAAGGAGAAAGTCATTACAACTCGAGGGGGATTGCAATTCTACAGAGGTAATAAATTATTGATTATTTTATAATATTTTACTTTCAGTTAACTTTTTCTGATTCTGATTATCTAAAATTAGGCAACCTGTGACGAGTTTTACACAAAGTACAATGCTTTGCTAATTATGAGCGGAAAAAGTGATGATGATGTGAATGGATTCATTTTGGACCACTCTGGAACTCTTCCTACCCTGGATAACATTTGTTATATACAGGGGGAAATTAAGCAAAGTAAATTGGAATTGAAGAGTTTGGAATTTTTAATTGTGATATTTTATTAGAGAGGCGTATTCTCAAAACGGGTCTAAGTCTTACTCCACCAAAAGTTCTGGAGAATCAAATCAAAGTGATGGAGAAAAGGATCGTTGACCTTCAAAATCACTCAAAGGAAGAGATTGCAGTTTTGCGGGAAGAGCTGAATATTATACTGAAGGACCGAAGCAATGAGACCGAAATTTTAGAGATTAGGATTAAAGATCTCTTGCTAAAGTAGGATTTTTTATTTTTTAAAAATGCTTTTTTGGATAAAATATATTATTTGATTAATGATTATTAATTTGACCTTACGTTATATATTTAACTAGGTATCAAGAATCACAAGACTTGCTCTACTTATCACTGAATGAAAGTATGGGTTTAAAAAAGCAACATTTAATTCGAGAAGCAGAATGGCTTAAAGAAAAGGAAAACTTGACAAAGTTGGCCAGAAAATGCGATGTAGACTTTTCCGAATGTATTCAGACAACTAATGACAATGCCCATAAAAATGGTAAGCACAATACTCAACATCTTTGGAATTTGTCATTCAAATGATGGATATTATTAATAATTTTTTATTTGTAGAAGATTCACCTGCTACTATTAAGAGACTTAAGAGGGAATTGGCTGGACTTGAGGTTATATGATTTAAAAAATATACAAGTATCTCTATATTCTGCTTATATCAATGTAATTTAAATCATATAACAATTTAAAATTAAATTCTATACAGAACAAACTGATTAACACAGAGAATCTTCTCGAAGAGTACAAGTTGAGGTCCCTCCAATTAGAAAATACTCTTGCAAGGGCTACTGAACGTGAAGAATTTCAACTCAAAATGACAAAGGTTCATAATATTTCATAGAATAATTAAACTTGTAATATATTTTATGTTAATATTTATACAATATGTAGGAACTTTCTGCAAAATTAAAGGAAAGGAACGAACTCCTCAAAAAGCAATTAGAGGGTGAAGAAAAACGAAGGAAAATGGAGAAACTGGGATTCCAGGAAGAATTCCGTCTAATTAAGCAAGCTATTAAGGATATAGAGAGTAAAAAATTAATACAGGATAGGGAGAAGGAACGAGCGAGGAGCAAAGAGGACAAAAAATGTGGTACTCAAAGGTCCCAAAGTGAAAGTGCTCCCAGAGTTGTCAATCAAAAGTATCTTTGCAAAAACCACTACAAGCTCCTAATTAAACCCGTTAAACCCCCTAAACAGGCAACTGGATCTGAGAAGTCAGATCGATTGGGAGAAAAACCTAGCTCGGTTCAGACTAAACTACCTCAAACTGATAGGTTGCTCAGTAGGAAGCCAGGAATAAGACCTGGACAAAAGTAAATCACAATCCAAAATTAACTATTATGTTAATGAATAATATCTAGTTTACCAATTCTCATTTGCTCAATGCAATGTACTAAATTCCATAAATATCGCAGACCTTTACCATTTACTAACGACGCGTTGTAGTATGATTATTTTCATGCGATATATGGATTCTTCTGATTTAGAAATCTTTTATTAAATAATAAAATCTAATGCAAAAATGTGAATATTTGGTACACCATACGTATCATTAATAGTATTAAAATAAAATGACTGAGATTACGCGAAACTTTAGGCCTTTAAAAGTTACCTTTCTGCCAATTGTAATGCAATATTATTAAATAAATAATATTACTCGTATCTTCCTAAGTTATTAATTAGAATAAATTAAATTACTTATTGGGCTATTTCTATACAATACTCGTAAATAAATAGTTCAAGCTTCAAAATCTAATTGTATTGTACTAGTAGGAGTTAGAACAAATCAAGATTACATTTAATTTCTATTATACCAAGTACTTTAAATTATACTATTAATATAGATTATGAATCGAATTTCTAATTTCAAGTCCAATTTTAATAATAAATATAATAAATATAAAAATTTTTTAAATTCTTACTATAAATTACAAATTGATCATATTATTTATTCAATTTGCGAGTACGAGGCATTATATTGGTAAAAATTGTGTAAAAGTGAAATATCCAATCAAGCATGAATAATCAAAAGTCAAAAATCTTATCTTAATCTAATCCTAGGATTATAGTAGGATATACTCATCCTCAGGATCAGTACTACTACAATTTAATATATAGTGTAATACATATTCCTAGTATCCTACTACTATTGTACCCTACTACATAGTACCTTCAGGATAGTAGTACCTTTAGGATAAGTCTTTAACTTATAAGTTATAATATTAATATACATAATATTAGAATATAATATTAATATACATTAATTAAACTAAACGAAAGGATTAATTCTATTAAAAGAATTAAATGAGAGTCGTTAAATGAGAATGCTAATTAAGCATAACATATGTGTACCGTTACGAGAGAATCACGCACTTGGGAGTGACCCTCGATTTTGAGTTAAGGTCATATTCGGAATATAGGCTGTCTAAACTATCTTCCAAGAAAGTTTCAGAATTTAAAAAAATATGAAAGTATTTTAAATTAATTAATCAAAATTGAAATTCCTATCTTAATACATTGATGCGCCTAACTTCCGCGCCGTTTATCTCGAATTTGTAAAAACTCCCAAGTGCGTGATTCGTTTGTAAGCATACACATATTTATAGATTAGTTCGATCTCTAATGTTCTAATCTGTTCTTTTAAAATCATTGCTCAATAAATATTTGCTAACTAGAAATCGGATTGAATGATGATTGATGAGCTACCTAGCCTATAAAATATTTAAAGATCTCGTATAAGCAGAGCCTCTGAGATAGGCATCGTGACTCTCCCGGAGATATGTATACGTAGTATTTATGCAAAAAATAAAGATTTGTACACACTATTAAATATTAATGCAGGTATATTTACTTTTAGCACTAATATTGTACATATGTACGATATATGTACATACATTCTTTGTATGTATAACAGATTAGTTAATGAGAAAGAGAGAGTCATTTAATTTGCATATTCTCGTGCAATAGCCTTTGGAGATATATCTTTTAAACGTATGAAGCATCAATATCAAAATATCTGTATTATTAATTTATTATGAAAAAATATTAAATATTTGGAAATATAATCCTTGGAAGATATTCGACTTTTACAGTATAATAGAAAATATTTAAAATATAAGGTAAATAATCTCTTATATAGATCCTACTTTTTATATATCCATACTCGTATATGGATATATTTCTAACAGGTTATTACGGATTAAATGCAAATATATTATATAAATTTGCAAGTACACCGTTACAATTTATCTTTTAAACCACTAACTTAGACATTGAGAACGAGGAATCCTTACTTAAAATATATTGCAATATAAAAATGTATCGCATTATATGAATATTATAGCATATTTATGAAATAATTATTACCTACTGTACACCTATTTGATAAACTGGACAGCTTAAAAAAATATTGTATATTAAAGTGCATCAAAGGAAATAGGATTCTAGGTTATTTGCATAATACTAGTAATCCAAGTAATCCCATTTGATTTTGATGTGATATCTAGCCAAGCGTTTTACATAATGTTATTTTCTTTTATGCTAATCGTGAGGATACCTAAAATATATTAAATCAAGCAAGTACTGATCAAATTAACATTTATCCTTAGCTTTCTAGGATATTCTACTTATAGATAGTAAGTGTAGAACAGTAGAATCATGTTTATTTTAGAATCTAAAGTTTTTAATTTGATTCTAGGAAAATTGTATTTTTGCGCTAATCCTAATTTCATAGGCAAATCCAGTTCTTAAAAGAGCTTAGATTGTTAATCTATACATACAGAATACAGATAGAAGCTCTTAGGATTAATGGGCAAAGTCATTCACACTCGACTCATAATTTTATAATATCATAAATCCTAATATCATATGTATAGTATTACTAAATTAATAACTATTTTATAATTACAATAATCTAATATCAATCAGCTATAAATGTTTAATCCTCATATTTTTTATGAAATGAATACTTTAATAATTGGAATCCTGTTCGCCAGATTTAAATTTCCAATTGCTTTCATCTTATGCCATATTTAAATATTAATAAGAGTTATTGTA
The DNA here is from genome assembly GCA_036507255.1 of Megalothorax incertus. Classification (NCBI taxonomy): domain Eukaryota; kingdom Metazoa; phylum Arthropoda; class Collembola; order Neelipleona; family Neelidae; genus Megalothorax; species Megalothorax incertus. Next base: position 2,010 of record JAAZTK010002614.1, on the reverse strand, counting down.
TTGCATATATGTATTGTGCCTAGGTACATTCTAATAGCTCAATTTTTGGCATGCAGTCTTTTTTAAATCAGTCTTGAATCTAATCCAATTCCAATCGAAGAAAATCAAAACATGGCTAACACTGCCCGATAATCATTCGGAATGAGTTCTATATATGTAGATATTAATCATTTTGATTTCTCTTAAGCATGATAATGATGAGCAATGATGATAAGTATCTACTATTCACTTGATCAATTGGCTATCTTGTTATTAAGATTTAATCAAACTATACAAAATTGCAAACTTTTTGGACTCTGAATTGAATATAGTAATACATACTGAGGATGAATATGTAATACGGATATGTAGGTAATAATGTATTGGTCCATTAAAATATATCGTAGTACCTAGTACAAGCTTGAATAAACCTTGAATAAAGCTCACTCCTTTCTTTCCCCTTTCTTATCAAGTCCGATCATTTATTAAAAATGGATTGTGGATTTGATTGCCTTTCGTATCATACTAATGTAGTATTATATACTACCGGTATGAATTAGGATTAGTACCGAGACTGAGGGTACTGCTTGGTTATACTACGATAATATTCATCTATGGTACAATATATAGCAATATATTGCTATTGCATATATATCTACAATAACATCTTTATAATTACCTACTAATCATAATTATGCAGCAGGTACTATAACATACATATTTAGGATTAGTAAACTATGTACTTCAAAATTTGTACATGTAGCTTACTAGTATATACCTGTACTAGTAAATATGCAAATTTGTAGTATCGTATAAGTACAATACTTCAAATGCATATTTACTATTAGAACAGGTAAATCGATATGATCAAGTAGGTACTTTATATGACACATAAATGTAACTACTAATACTCTATCCGTAATCCGTATAGTATTACCTATACTACTAAGGATAAGCTATTTGATGCATGAGAAAATATATCGAAATTGGATGCTGTTCAACTTTCTTGATAATCTTCATCAATAGAGCACTTATTCTGCAATGGAAATGCTCCAAAAAATCTCTATTTCTCCATTTTTGGAATTGTATAATTGAAGCCAAATTAATGAAATGAACACAGCTGAATAAAGGGCTTTATCAGAGTTTTTCATATTGCTTTCACATTGCTCATCGCTCATCAGAATCAATTAAACTTTTCAATATAAAAAAGAATTTACAACTGGATATACGAAAACTTGCCATAAGTTTGCAGTTTGCACATATATAGCTGAATATATTTGCTTTTAATGATTAAAAAAATCTAATCAATGACTCCTCTTATCAAATAATCAACTTATCGCATAAAAATCTTTCTTTTCCCCAAAATAAAAAAGGTTTAGAGAAACTCACTTTTTCGCAGAGAAGTTTCTCTTATATTCTTTAAACTTTAATACATATATAAAGCTACCTATACGTATTAGTGAACAACAATACAATATAAAGTGGCAGTGATTCCATCCACAGAGGATTCACATAACCAGATTTACATAATTACTAAATTACAATCCCTGATTAATATGTATATTATTAAGCACAGATTAATATGCAATATGATTATGAAATACTCTGTAGAACTAATTAAAAATCGTTATTTAAAGATTTTTTGCAAAATTTATTAAGCATATTGATTTAAAATCCATATCTTTATCTTTAACAGATATGCTGAAATCAAAATATCAATTTTAATCCGTACTGTAATTCAAAATTTTACTTGAGAAAGATATTTGGTAAGTAGCTCTCTAGTTCATATTTTACCTTTGTTATAAGCATACTTATCCTTAAGTTATAACAAGACATATTGTAATACCTACTAGGTTATATATCTGAATAAACTAACAATAAGAAACGTGAAATAATCATAGTAAGAGGAGGGGAACGTGAGGAGCAATTGGTTAAGGTTTGCAAAAGGTGACTTATTTGCATGTTAATTGCTATTACTTATACTAGTTAGATGAGACATGCAATAAGTAAAAGTGTATTTATGGGAGTCTC
>JAAZTK010002613.1:0-10835 GCA_036507255.1 Megalothorax incertus | reverse complement strand
AATGTAGCGGGAAATAGCAAAATAAAAAAGTAAGCAGATAATAAAGTGGCAAGCGTATATGTAATTCCTTACGAGTGGCCGATATTTCTTGCTCAGGTCAACCCAAACTGCCAATTTATGCCTACTCTGGGCCTGATTTATTTCCTATTGCCCTTAAGAGGGTCTGAGGGATCGATCCGCTTTAATTGATGCTCCAATTTGGAGTAAAATCCATTTCCGAACCCCCTTTTTGCAGAGCATTCGGAGGAAATGTAGAATTTCAAAGCTCAAGGACGCCAAAAAATAGATTGTTAACTACTTGAAGGTTAAAATAGATTCCTAATGCTGTATTATTATAAAAATGACATCCTTCAACTCAATATCCGCTAGTATTATACATTTTTTCCAATAATCTTCTCACCACCACCTTGAATCGACGGATATACCTTCGAGAACTGACCCGGCTCCTAAATTGGCAATATTAACAATTCATTATCCGCCCGATCAATCAATTTATCTGAACATCTGCCAACATGTTCCCCTCGGCAGACCCCCTCATCAAATATTAGGACATCATCCCCCCCTCCTGAGTCCTGATGTCACTTGCCTGATGTGACTTGACGTAAAGACTTTTGGGAATTTAATTTCGGACGGGGATATATTCAGGTCACAAGACAAAAAAATAGAAACTCACCGCTTTTGGAAGCCCGGTGAAGTCTTCAATTTAATTGGAGATGATTTTGGCTTTGGATGAACTTTAACAGACTCGAGAGCTAGATCCTCCGAAGTCACAATTCTACATTTGATGATCCTATCACCCCTAAATAATCCCAGGAGGACCAGGCCGCTTCCAATCATTGTCCCCAATGGGAGAGATAGGTAATAAATCAGGTCCGAAACTTCCTGAGAACGGTCATAAAATGGTACTACAATTGACTCGTTAACCCGAGAGTAAAAACAAGGAAATACGGAGTCATCCTCTCCGTATTTTGCAAAAAAATCTTCACAAAGGACTGTCGGTGGATATCCACATCCATTAATATTCACAAATAGCGTTGCATTTACTATAAATTTATAAAAATTAAAGTTTGATTATTTAAGGGCCTTCAAAAATTGATTAAATACCTTACCATAATCTTGAAAAGGGTCATCAAATCTCTCAATTGGTTCAAAATCTCGTTCTGAGTCATTCTTTTTTCCAAGGGTAGGCATTTGGGATGCTCCAGAGCCCTCTGAGCTCTGGGGCACCCTCAGATATTGAACATTTACAAAATGACATGTATAAAGGTCAGCGGTGCAACCTTCCCGACAACTGGGGATGTCACAATTTATTGGGCCACTCTCATTCCTAGTGTACAGCGTCCTTTTTAACAATGGGTGGGCATTGTAAACATTATTGAACCTTAAACCAATTAAATTAGCTAGAAATACCTGCACTGTGTAGGTTGAGGAATGAATTTAGCGTCCATTCCAAGGAGGATAGGGTCAATAAGGAGTGGGAACACGAATAGGAGGGATGACATTGAGAATATTAGAGCAAGGGTGGATGACATGGCCAATAAGAATCGAATTCGATCCTTAAGGGTCCTTTTTGGAGGTTTTTCTGGGGCTTTTGGCTTGAGGAGTGGTAGTTTCCCTTTGGAATCATCTCCTTTATCCGATTGTATGGACAGAGATACGGATCGGCTGGATGATTTGAGCTTTTTACCATTATTTTGACCAGTCCTCGACTTTGAGTGGGATTTGGCGTAAGTCTCTCTTTTTTTCTGGGCTCCTCCACCTCCACCACCCCCCTCCTCCTCCGTAGATGGAAGGGAGGGGGCCCTCTTCCTAACCTTGTCACTTCCTGATGGAATATTTCCATTAGATTTGCGATGGTCTGATTCAACGGACTCGGATGCGGCTACCCTTGCCATCAGGAGAGTCCCGAATTCTTTCAATAATTAAATTCAAATGCACTAACGGTGGGTGATGGTCATGAACCATCAATCGACACATATTTTTCCTCCCCTCTCACTCTCGAGGGCCCCTTTAGGGTAGAAGAGAAAGCACTTTCACCGAGGAGGAAATGCAGCAATGCGAAGGTAGCCGTGCTTCATGGTGAGGAACTGCGGGTAGAATAAACCTAAAATAAACGCGGTTTGGAGGAGCAATCCATTTCGGCCCCGAATTCAGGTAAAGAGAAAGTCAATTTGAATTTGATAGCCCTTTTCGGTGGCAGGCCTGCCCTGAGCCAGAGAGAAAGCCGAATAGAATTGGGTTTATTATCCCATACTCGAGTGCTGTTAGAATATAACACTATCGAGGGTGGTGGTGGTTGAGAGGATTAAAGCTATTTATCTTTTGCGCATATAAATTTATAATTGAGAGTCGACCGATGAATTGGGGGATGCTACAAAATTCCATATATCATAGCCTTTCTGCAATATGAAAATTATCATGAAACACACATATAAGTGGATATTTAATGCATTACGAATACAGCAGGTATTTAATGCCATATATCCGTATATTACTATAATATTAGCCAAATATTACATACTTACTAGATGTATTTCGTTTCGTGTGAGATATTTTCAAATATATCCGTACATGTATTCAATTAGCCAAGGTTGATGAAGATGGACTTAATTGCAAGTGACGCATTGTCCTTATGAGGAAGGCTTGAATTATGTAATGTTACAATTAGGGGGAATATTAATGATTAAATTCATTAATATTATATAGGTAATAGGAAGAGACACAATATATTTATCCTTAGTTGTACATTTTTGGGATTGTAATAGACCAAAATCACGCATATTAATTATGATCCACATAATTCCTCCTAAATTCCAAAATTTGATTAAAATGTAATATTTATAATTATAAATTACAAAATGCTTTGTTGCATAAAAATACAAAATACTAATCTCATACTAATCAAAATACTCATTAATTAAATATCTATTTAAAATTTAATTTACGTAATATAGAATAGATAAATAAATTTCAGAATGGCAAAATAAACTATCAAAAGTGCAAAACCAATGATGTCCGTAATTTATTGCTTCCGATTAATAAACAGTCATCTACCGAAACACTCGAACTTGTAATAATATATGATTTAACAAAACAAGTTGAAAAAACTATTAATTTCGAGATTGAATTTAAAGAAGTGAATATCAGTGGCATCTTCACCCGGATTTTGATTGAGGAAGGACGCCAAAAATTGGAGCTACGTTTTGGGAATCTGGGAATCTGGATATGAATCGAAGATTAGGTTTATCAAGTCATCTAAATGTATAAATAGATAATAAAAATAGTTAGGTAGATTAACTTTTCAATTGAAATTAGATAAATGCGTTCAAGCAGCAACTTTACAATTTATTCTTCACTCTATATATGTTGTATAGTAGTACAATAATAATAATTGTATAAGGGCATATTTAGGTTTCGGTTTTTTTAGGTTGTACAGAACTCTGTAATAATATAATATGGTATATATTAGATAATTAATATATAGTAAATATTAGGTAGATAATTACAATTCGATATCCTAACATTTAAATATACAGAGAGAAAGATGTTGAAAAAAGTTCCTGAGCATGAAGGTGAGAGACACGCATACATTTATTAGACAAGTACAATATCAATATAGATATATTATAGAGATGAATACACATAATAATTGGGTAAATCAATTGATTTTAAAAAATATATAACATTGCAACCCCCAAATTAAATGAAAGCTCATTGATTTAATAAGAAATACACACAGATATTATAGATATTGAACGGGACATAAAACAATTATATAGGAAATTGACCAAGCCATGATTTTGTGTAATTAACCCTTTTTTTAAACCCCCCTAAAATTAAATATATAAATTACATTGTAGATTGGATTGAGCTCATTTCATTTCAAAATGTTTTTTTCTTGTGTTCAATTTAATTTTTACATTAGGGTTACAGAGGGTGTACACTTAAAATTTGACCAAAATAAAATAAAAATCCACAATGTTAAAAAGCTATATACTGATAGCCATTAGATGAGAAGGTTAACAATTGTTAATAAATTCAATTTAATTATTTAATAACATTTTTATCATAAGTTTCTTTTATAATATTAATTATTTAGCTAGCATTAACACTCGCCCCTAAAAATATAGAAAATTTATCGCAGGGATTTGATCGTATTTTGATTTAAATATTTCTAGATTATATATTTAAAAGCTAGCCTTAAATAGCCTGTTAATTAACCTTTTTAGTTAGTAATGTGCTTTTTTTTTGTTCTAGCTTTTTGACTAATTGGGCTAAGCTTAGGTTTAGTAATTGTTTTTTGTTTTAAGCTAAAAAAGCCCGCTTGCACATTCAGTTCTGCTTCGATTTAATTGGTTCCTCCAATTGAAAAAAATAAAATTACGGTATACAAATTAAAAAGGGTTTCGTTGTTAAACATTTTTTTAAATGTGTGATTTAATGGTACAATGCTTGTTAAAGTGGAAATGAATTAAAAGGACATGGAAAGACTGAGATAAAAATTTTTAAAAATTACATAAAATTTTGTTTTGTATAAAAAGTTGAACATTTTCAAATCTATTTTTTAAGAATCGAAGGGAGATTGGCCTAATACATTTGTCAGCTCTAAATACGCTATTTGTAGTATATTGTAATTGAATCTGAAATTGAATTAGTTTGTGTCTACTTTTAGTTGGATACCCCTCTATAATATTACCTATAGGTATTACAATTTTATTTTTAGCAGATGATGCTGGCGGCTGGCTGAATTTGCATTTGCACAATAATTATTTTTATTTATGTACTAGTATCATAATTAGTATTAATATAGGTAGTAGGTACAAGAAGACATGATGAGTTAATGAACGGAAAAAGAAAAAAGAAAGGAAATATGAGCTGATTATTTGATTTTTGAATTCATCATTATTCATTATACATTAGTATATGGCTTGGATTGGATCGGGTTGAATGAAGAATGCTTTTTTTTATATAAGTAGCTTATTTATTTAATAGTAGTAAATGTATTGTATTTTGGTTGTGGGAGGTTCGATTGTTCGTGATGAGATTCGGATTCCTCCTCCTCCTCCTCGACGACCTCGAGTCTACTTGGGGCGCCAGCTCACATTTGACACCCCCTGGAATGTCCGCTTCATTGCCATATTATCCGCCCACTCTGCGTTCAGATAATCGTCAGATTCTTCAGATTCGAGCTTCTATAAAAATCAAAAAACATATTTTAATATATTTCATATGGGAATACGTACTATCGTTCAATATCAATCAAAGATACAATGTAATATTAATGATTGACTGATCAGTATCATATAAATTATAATCAAGTCAGAGTCAAAGTCAAGTTCTCGTAGCAGATACTTTGTATGTATTCTATAACTTGCAAAGTAGTCTATCCGTATATCAGTAAATATTGGAATTTGAGTGAAAAATGTAATTTATTGTGCATATATACGAGTATACAACTCAGGAATCCTGAGTCAGGAATCAGTCCGAGTTATACGATATCAGTATACCCTAGGTAGGTAATGGTATTACAAATATATATAGTACGTAAAGCGGATATTGATTTATATTCCGATGATCTCTAAATATTGAAGTACTACGTACCAATATCAAACAGATTTGCTCTTTTAAATCATATCTGAATTTTTTATTTGAAAGTTTGTTCGGATTTGTGGGAGAAGGAGAAAGTAAAAGCATGTTTTCACTTCAAACTTTCTCTCAAGACTCAAACTTGTTCAAAAATCGCTTAAACTTTTTTTGAACACACCTATTCCCATACAAGTATTCATAACACCCAAGTCGATAATATACAATCAGTGCAGTGTAAAAAATACAAGCAAAAATATCGATAATTGGAGAATTTAATAATTAATAATTATTATAAGAAAGTCTTTTCTATAATTAATATCGAACTCAGGAGCAGATATAAAAACTTTAATTTACTAAACAGTATAATTTAGGTAGGATAAATTTTATTTGGCTTCAAAATTGACCACTTCTCAAAACACAAATTATATGCAAATCAGCAGCCCATGTAGTAATTTGATAAATTGACAGTTGTCGAAACACCTACTTTTATAAAAAAATCACAATAAGGTGAATATAAAAAATGGGGTAAGGAAAGGAGGTTTAATTATTCAAGCGAGTCAAGATGGTAATAAAATAATCATAGCATTTCTCCGCAATGCAATTTGTATGTCTATCCTCCCATGTCGTACGGATATATATCGTATACAATAGTACTTGGAGTAGTTCAAAAAAGCTAGACGGTCTCATGACCTTTTCCATTCGTGCTCCTACTTATACTACTACTCCCTACAATGCCCGCAAATACCCCTATATTTTATTAGGTATATCTCTAATCTGCATATGGCATATATGGCATACTACTATTATGTGTATCCGTGTCTTATCGTGTGGCTATCTCAAAATCCCCGATACACACCGACCAAAAAAAGGGGTCTGGAATATCCCCCCATATTCCAAAGTGTACAGCATTAAAAGCACACCTGATCCAGCACAAATAATTCCCCCATTTGGCAGTCTATTGTCACGGAGGACAGGGCCAAAGCATGAAATCTCGTTCATTTTGCATGCAAACTCACAACCAGACTTCAAATATCCAAAATCCCACTATTTATAATACAAACGGGAGATTTAGGTGCATGTTACAATAAGTATATGGATCAAATATTGTAAATTATGAAATATTCCTATGATATTTTTCCATTTTCGGAAATCAAAGGTCTGCCGGATCAAATCAAAGTCACTTTTGTATGCAAAATGTCCAGAAATTCCGTCAAATTTTAAAAATATGAATTTTGTAAATTATCCAGGAATATTACTGCGGATTTTTAAAAGCTTAACCTAACCTAATTATTAATTAACGATCAAAATCTTAAATTGGCATTTACAGCCTTGAGCCTAATATTTGTAGTATTACGAAGCCTGGATCGTAATTTCCAAAAAAATGCTAATTTGGAGTAATCTGATCCTTAAGAAAAAGGCCGATTGGCCGAGCTTTTTCTCAAGTAGTAGGTAGTAATTAACCCTAGGGGGAAAGATCAAGATGTTCAGCTATACCAAATGGAAAGATTAGAGAAGATTTGGTCCCTTTCAGAGAGTAGTACTGCTTGCTTTCTACCATCATCCGCCTAGCCCATTTATTTCCATCCAAGCGCAACCAATTCGCTTGGCTCTCCTCCTCCTCCTCCGCCTCTTTCACTTTTGATTATCTTTTTCTTCGACTTGAGCTTGTTGTGTTCTCTAGAAAGAATTACGGCCGAGATTGCGGAGGGAATATCTCTGGGCTCTTTTCTTCGGGAGCGGACGCATCCAGTTTCTTTTTCCTTGCTTTATGAAGCATCGATTACCCCGTAGCAGGAGCAGCTTCAGCAGAGTAACGGCGAGTTTTTTTTATGCAAAAGAATTGTCCGAAATCCAGTAGAGTTCTCAGAATTTCCTTTTTTTCGAGGTAGGTATAAATTGGCAGGTTTCGAATAGCGTAGCTGTAGACTTGAGGAAATGTTCCGATCCTCCGAGACACACCATAAGGAAGAGGGTGGACACCCTCGAAGCTAGTCAATTGTCAAAGAGTGTCCATCAGAAATCCGTCTCTTCAAATCCCCCGAGTAGAGTTGGCTCGCCCCTGGAAAAAGGAAAGAAAAAAACAGAGCTTAAAATAGATTTTAGATTATTTTATTTGGATAAACCCTAACAAGGTTGGAAGTTTTCCATGCGTAAAAAGCTAGTTCGAATGACCCAATTTGGCTCCCTCCGCCGCTGCTTTTAATGACAAGCCCCAGCTCCTTAAGACATTTCCCCCAAATTATACATGTTCAATATTGATTGAAATCCGCCCTCCCCCCCAAAATTCCAAAATTACTTTAATTTAGTTTGCATAACTATATTAAATAGTAATAATAAAATGATTATGACATAAAAGGCAATGCAAATAGAGCCTAGCATAGAATTCTGAATTCTTCAAGTCTCTAAAAATGATAAGAATTGCCAAATTCACGAGAGCAAATACATTTGTATTTTTTATCCAATCCTAAATTCAATATTCAATTGAAAGCCTCCGAATCAATATATTAAATTGTCAATTTCACCAAACCCTCAGCAGATAAGCAAATACACTCGATAATAAATTTCGGTAAAAAGTGTCTCGATAAATATGGGTAAATACAATATCTAATGATAATTCTAGAAAAAAGTGACGAGTTTTTTTAACTTATGAAATTTGCATTCACTCCAGGCGGAAAAATAAAATAACACAGCTCTAGATATGAACCTGTATAGTGTATAGGAAATATATATTATGAATCTTTAAATCTAAACTTGCCCTGACCCCCTTGACTCTGTCCTTTGAGGCTCAAAAATCTTAAGACTCCCAAAGTTCCCCCACTTGCTCAATTCATCCTCAGTTCCATACCGTCGTAGAGTGCTCGTACCTACTACTACCTAGTAGTATTATATGGTGGATGTAAACTTTAGACCAGTCAGTTCCTCCGGGGAAAGGTGAAGGAAATATCGATTCAGAATCTCTTTCTTTTTGCTCCGCTTGAAACTGGCTCCTTCTCTGGCTCCTCGAGAGCTTATTTCGGGCCAAAAACTGTGCAAGTTGCACCTAATAGATATCTAGATATTTTCAGAGCTTATATAGTATCTTACTATGATCTTAGGAAGAGTCCTTAACTATCTGCCGTATATGGATAGTAGTACTAGTTCCTAGTACTCGTATCGTACTAATAGTTATATATGGTTCGAGGTAGTGCAGAGTATATGGTTAATAGTAGGGCCAAAACACGAGCTGAATAAAAATTTCTCCACTTTCTCCCTAATATATAAACTCCCATCTACCCCATGTTAAGTATATGATGTCATTTTTACTATCTATATTCCCGAGGTTAAAAAGTAAAACAACCAACACCTACCCACTCTACCTAATAGGTCTTACAATAGCAGCAGGTTCAGGAGCAGGTAAATGATAAAATATACAACATATATGAAGCCGAACGGGTTTAAAACTAGCCCGAGTGAGAAGAATGTACGCATTGAATCAATATGTATATGGTATTATGTGGGGCTCTACAACTGCGAATGTTTAGAGCCATTTCAAAGTGCACACAATTCCGCTTTTTCTCTCCTCATAAATCCCACTTTGTACATATACATGCAATATTGCGCATAGGAGATTCCCTTAAAAAAATGAGCAAAATTTCAAATTCCCAAATGCCCAATGACCTCCTTCGTTCTTTAAGGCGTTATAAGGGCCTCCTGGAGGAAGCCGAAGAATGGTGTGACGGCTGGGATAAATAAAAATATAAAAGTGACTGAGATGAGGTCCATTAGGTCTCTTTTCCTCAAGATAGGTGAAAATACCACGTCGAGGGGTGTAATAAATTTGGGAAAGTCAGCCGAGGAGTTCTGAGCAAGGGATGAGATTATGATATACATAATATAAGAGATCTGGGGCTGGAATTGGTACGTGACTGGAGAGGGAAATGAGTTCTGTAGGGAGAAAAAAAGTCCACCCACAATATACAGGCCATAATTCAGATGTGGTCTGGACATTTATACATTTATATACTCCGGAGGATCCTTCTCAAATGTCAATAATCTCTTGTTGATTCAGGAAGGGTGGGCATATGCTATCTGATTGGGTTTGGAACAATGCATGCCCTAATATTGACCTTCTGGCTACAGATTTTGGGAATTAATTAACCAAAATCGACTCAAATCATAGGTATCTACCTCGGTAGGTTCTCTATCTCTCAAATGACTGATTTTTAAGTAACATTCCGGAGAAGACTGAAGAGGAAAACCTTATGTAAACGACCCCGATAATGAATTGGTATTTGGTTAGTGAGAATCGATTGAATTGAACTCGAATTGAACCTCCTTTGTTTTACCCAGAGTTCTCTCGATCCATTTAAACTCCATGAGAGTGAAATGTTCGCATTTAAACTATAGGCTGCCGGCCAGACCTCAAATTAGAAACCACATACGACTCTATTCGCTGTAGTAGTAGGAGTATAACGGCCGAATATAAAAAGAAATGAAGAAATTAGCTCGGAATCTGCTCCCAAAATCTCAACAGTGAACCCTAATACATTTTGCTAGATCCTATATTCAAGAAGTACGATATTTACTAGTACTACTATAATATATCGTAGTATTATCTAGGTATGTAGGGTACATAATACGAGTATACCTACGATATGTACTGGTAGGTACCTAGTATTGTATTATCCGTATAATAACATACGATACTTTCTCCACTAAAGTAAAAGTCATATAGAGTTCCTATCAGTATAACTGTAAAACCGTAGCGAGTATGTATCTACACGCGCAAAATTTACTGATCCTTAATCAATACTCTCCCCCATTCACGGCTCACTACTACGGCCTATATAAACTGCAGTAGGAGAAACCGGTTAGTTTTGGGCGGAAACGCCAAAAGGAAAAACCCGGAACTCTTTCACCGCCTACCCTTTAATTATTTCACTCATCATCTCCCTAAATATGCCCGGGATATGACTGTATTCAGGAATAATTAAACGATAAATTAATTCGAGCTTATTAATTAAGTCGAGGGAGCAATTGAGCTTATTCAGAGCCTGCAGATTTCAGAGTTAAATGCATTTAAATTCTTACCCTTTATTTTTGGCAGGAGGGTTATTGTTATTTGGTCCATTCCTTTCGGGGGGTCTTCTCCCTCGGAGGTCCCCGTCTGGAAGCAGGGGCGGCGGGAGGAGTGGCGGGAGAAATTGGCCACTTCCAGCCGCGGGTGGGGGTGGAGGTCCCAGATCATTCATCTCAATGACCTGAGAATA
>JAAZTK010002612.1:0-10836 GCA_036507255.1 Megalothorax incertus | reverse complement strand
CTGACATGGGTCAATCATGGGGTCATGTGAGGCCAAAAAACCAATTACAAAACACCCCAAGCGAAGCTTGGGAGAAATTCTTGTCGTATATATATTTGTATTGCTATACTAGTAGTATTAATATTATATATGGTATAATATAGGAAATACAATTTATAGTTTATACCTATGCATTTTTAATTTTTAATATTACTTTTTTAAAGGATCTGATTTTACGGAGACAGCCTTCCGATTTGCTGTAAAAAAGAAGAGCCTGGAAGAAGGTCAAGAGGTCCTTTCCCCACCAACTTTTATCCGAGGCCTCCCCTGGAGGATTGTTGCCGCATATGAAACAAACGCTAATCGGGAATTGTGCATTAATCTTGGAATTGAATGTAATTTTTTTATACCTCGAGTTTAGCATTAAAATAATAAGTATAATAACTTTAATAAATAACTTTTTAAGGTAACGGAGAGGACAAATCTGAGGATTGGAGTTGCAAGGCGGATGTTTCTCTCAATTTTATACCCAGAAATAAATTTTTACCCTATCTTCAACAAAGTATTTATATACGAATTTCAAATAAATCCTCAAAATTTTAATTATTTTTTAAAATTTAAAGATTCTGGAGTGTTCAATTCAAACAGGAATCGAAGGACAAAACTAATCAAAAGAGATGTCTGTAAGTCCTAATATAATACAATATATGTTTGAAAAAATAATAATTTATAATATTAAACTGTATTCAATTTTAGTTTTAGATCCAAAATTTTTAAATGTTTACGTAAAAAATGATTCAATCATTCTGGAGGCTGTGGTTAAGGCGGATCCTCCAAAAGATGTAAATTGGAACAACATTGCCAGGTCAAAACGGGTTCGTCTTAATGAGTCCCTCCTCACTGACTTTGGAGGGATGCTGGATGACATCGCCAGCCATGATGTCACCCTTAAATGTGGAGAGGTTCAATTGACTGCTCATAAAGTTATTTTGGGAGGTAATTTTAATGAATTCATAAGAATGTGACATACATTTTTTTTTGATTGATTTTTTTGAGACTTACATTTTTGGATTTAATAAATCTTAGGTCGAAGTCCGGTTTTCAAAGCCATGTTTCAAACAGACATGAAAGAATCGCGGGAATCTGTGGTCCAAGTCAATGATGTCAGCTCAGGAGCTGTCCAAGGGATGCTTCGGTGGATTTATACTGGAGTAGTACCCAAAGAGGACAAGGGATCTGATTTTGACATCCTCAAATTGGCAAATTACTACCAAATGCCGGCGTTGATGGAAGAGATTCAGGAGATTTTGATTGAGGGGATTGAGAAGGATAATGCATTGGATGTAAGCTTTTAACTCTGCAACGTATACTATCTTTTTGTTACATATGTGATTGATTAAAAAAATTATGCATTTTTTTCAAAGATGTTGGTTCGAGCTGATTTAGTAGGAGCAAAGAAATTGAAAGAATCAATCGTTGGGTTCATTTTTAAGTAATTTTTTTCAAATTTCTTTTCAAAAAAATTTATAATTTTTGAAAAAAAAGGAATGGGATTCAGAAAGATAATGTTTTGGATGTAAGAATTTTAAAAATTATGAAAACTTTTAAAGGAAATGTACATTTTAAATTCATTTTATTGGATTTTAAAGATTCTGATTGCGTCTGATTTGGCGGATTCGAAGGAATTGAAGGACGAGGCGATCCGGTTCATTTTAAGGTGAAATATTTATTATCCTTTAGATAGCAAATATTTTAAAGATATCGTAGCTTATCAGAAATAAATTTTTTGGTTTTTTTAAGGAATAAGGAGATTGTGGACACAAAGGAATTTGAGGAAAAAGTGAACTGGAAATTATTGTCTGAACTTCTGAAATTCTCATTTACTCGTATTTAAATATAATAATAACATGTATCGTATACCAAGTAGTCAATTTTATATCACGGTGTACAAAAGTTTACTTTACAGCCCAAATTAATCCTAAGTATAGTTAAAATACTAATCTAAAATATAAATTGTCATTTAAAAATCCTCTAACAAATACATAACAATACGATAGTATTGTATTGTATTAATACATAGGTAGTATTGTAGTATATCAGTACTTATAGTGAGTAAATATTTATTATACCTACAGCTTATAATTAATAAAGATTAAACGAGAGAAAACATTTATAAATTCCATTAGTTCATTCATTCATTAGCAATTTTGCTTTTAAATAGATCTAAGCGGATCCAGGAATACGACAAATGTTTTTAAAGAATTGTGGTTAAACACGACCAATTTCCTGATATATAGCCAGGGTCGTGTCTGGATTGTCACCACTCTAGAGCTTGAGGTGGAGGAAGTTTGCATTGTTATATTTAAAAAAAAAAATAAGCCAATTATAGGTATTATCACTGCCAATATATTCCACATTCAATATTGTGGAAAATAGTATTACAGTAATCTGTAATACCATCGAGTTCAGGATGACCCTGTCAACCAAGTCAGATATGAAGGCCTCCGTGACCTCAAGTGGATATTCCCAACGTCAGTGGACCATCTTTGTCATTATGGCCCTAAGTAATCTCTTTTCATCCGTTAAAGTATCCCTTCAAGCCCCGTTTTATCCTCATGAGGCTGAAAAGGTCAATATATAATCATTTTATTAAGAAATCTCATTGAAAATGAACTAAAATTACATTCCAAAATAGAAAGGTGCTACAGCGAGTGAATATGGCCTAGTTTTTGGGATTTTCGAGCTTACCACATTCGTCATGTCACCAATCTATGGGATTCTTATGGCCCGAATAGACCCAAGGTCAATGTTCAAGATTGGAGTATTTGTCGCTGGATGCGCATCAATCATTTTTGGATTATTAGACCGAATTCAAGAGAAAAATGCCTTCATTGCCTCATCCCTTGCCATCAGGATACTCGAATCCCTCGGCGCAACTGCCATAAATACCGCCTCCTTCACAATCTTAGCCCAAGAATTTCCAAATGGCGTTGCATCCGTTTTTGCATCACTTGAAACATTTTTTGGACTTGGTCTTACCCTTGGTCCGACAATAGGTGGCGCTCTTTATGAGCTAGGTGGCTTCACACTTCCATTTGCAGTGATGGGAAGTTGCCTTTTAACTTGTGCGGCAATTGCAATGATATTTTTACCTAATGATGTCCAAGAAGATATTCAAGATAAAATCCCAGGTGGAGGCTTCCGAATATTTAGTCTTATAAAGATACCAGGTGATTTAGATATATAAATATTTCTACAAATCAAAGTCCAAACTATTTAAAATAATACACTTTTAATCTTGTGAACTTGAGACACTTGACACTGTCTATTCCCTGTACCCCTCAAAAAACAAGTCTGAGCAGGAAAAATTCGAATTTCCTTCTGTCTTCCTGACATTCGATCTGAAATGTAAACAAAACGTATATCTCGTCATTTTATTTTTTGGATCTCATAATTACAAGTCATTTAATTAATTAATTAATTAAAACAATTAACATTGTGTTCGGCCTTACCTGTGTTCATCACCACCACCTTGTCATTTCTTGTCATTGTTTTGTGACCACCTTTTCTTTCCTTGACTCGGAGGATTTTTATCTTATTTTTTACCTGTAAGTAAATTAGTTCGCATGCAAATATTTACAAAAAATTAAATTAAATGATGGCAAATATAAATTAAGCATCCATTATTTTAATTTGTAGAATTGGTGCTCAATTGGTGCTGTTTTTCACATTTTTGTACGAGTATCACAATTCTAATCTGGTAATTTGAATTGTTTACATATCTATTATTTGTACGATATGTATTTAAATTTTAAATCAATTAATTTGTTTATTTTTTCCAGCGATGGGAGATTCTAACTCAGGATCAGATACAGATTATGAGGTCGACTCGGATTTCGAGTCTCCAAAGAAAAAGAAAAAGCCGTTGGATCCTCCCAATGTTGACCTACCTGTAATTGATCCGGTTCCAGGCCCATCATCAGCAATGAATCCTCCAGCTGGACAGCCTGAGATTATGGACTGGGAGAGCTTTGCAGAGAATGTACTGCCAACTCTTTTACAATTTGACACGGGTAGCCACCTCATAGCTAAATACAATGACTGGCTAGCTGTTCAAGCTCCACCAAATGTTGACCCACCTACTGACCCTGTTCCAGCAATTAATCCTCCAGCTGGACAGCCTTTGACTCTATCAGCAGAGAAAGAGTTCCAATGGAACGACGATGGATCTGCCTTCAAAACTCTATGTGGTAAATACATACATATTGTAGTACTATGTATATGTATTCTATGGATATTTAATATGAATTTATTGCAATTTTAGGTACAAATAAATGGAGGGGGCTTTTACCTGGGTGGTATGGAGGTGGAAGATTCAAGAGGGAAGCGGGTTAGTTTCATAATTCATATTTGAAACAATTTAACATATTATCATTTTTATAATCTTTTACAGGAGATGCAATTGAAATATTCAAGACATGGTTCGAGTCTACTCAAGAAAGGATCGAGATAACATGTGCTGAATATAATCCAGCTAGCAAGCTCTTAAGTTCAATAAGGACATCACAAGTCAAAATGATCACTGTTCGACGCAAGGGGTTCGGAGGAAAAGAGTGGATCTTGGAATTCAAAAAGTTGGAAATATCTGCGGATTTTACTTTTGATGGGGAGCCTACAGATTGTGTACGTATTCCAAGAGGAACTGATAAAAATGACGGTATAATTCAATAGATTTTATACTAATGATTAAAATACCATAATACAAATTAATAATATTATTAATTCAGATATAATATCATATTTGAATGCCGAGGCAAAGAGAGGGTATCAAGGTCCAGGTTTTTTTCCCTGCCTCCAAGCTGGATGTCAAATCTGCGATCTTCTAGGGGATCGTACAACAAAATCTCCAGTCATAAGAGTAGGGGATGTTGAGTATATTCTCACCAAGAGAAACAACTGTAGAACAGCTCTCAATTGTTTTTATATAATCACATGCTATAGGTGTGAAAATCCAGGTAAATTTCAGCATATCTCTATAAAATTTACATATTTATCTAATTTAGACTTTAATTTCAGATGGAAATATGCAACCAACATGGGCGGCCCATGTGGGCGCAACTCAAGACTTCGTACGCATCAATGTACACCAAATAAACAAATCAATAAAAACTTTGACGAGTCGACCCTTAAGAATCTCTTGGAGAGACTCCGTGACCCCCATCAAACTGTCTGGGATGAGCACCTGGAAATAAGGGGTGAAATTGAAGAACTATTTGATGATGATGATCATTTACCCGAGGATTGTTGGACCCGCAAGTTTGATGGAATTGTTGAGGGGGATGACCAATTTAACGATGGGGAGGATGAGGAAACGAGAAATGAGCGGGTGGCAAAGGAGAGAAAAGAGCGAGCAAGAAAGCAAGGGGATGAGCGAGGAGAGTTGAAAAGAGCCATCCTCAGAGCTATTTGTGACTTTATCTTGTACCCAGGTGTCCCCAGGAGGATTTATGATGCGGAAAGACGTTTCCAAGACTCTCACACCCATTTTGGACAATTTCTTGGACACTCTTTTAAAGATATTAGGATTACAGTGCTCGAGAGGAATGATGAAGATTTTTATAGGGCCCCTAAGAAGAGTGGACAAATGGAGAAGGCTAGGGAGATAGCTGCAAATGCTACCAGAAGTGTCAAAGAGCGATCTTTTAAAACCTTATTCGGAACTGACCTGGCCGAGAATTATGACCCGAACCTGATCGGACCATTTGCGCTAAACAAGCAGGGAGGAGAATAATTTTATGTACAATTAAAAGAGTGAAACCCTACTTTTTAAATTAATTACTACACTTATATTACTAGTTTTAATTCAGAGATTTATTTTATATTGATTTATATCGCAATTTATATTCAAATCTACTACATTGTCTATTGACTGATATATTTACATTACTATCTATATATATTTTTTGCATTGATTTCATATTGCAATTGTTTTAAAATGAATTTACCAAATGAATTTTTATATACAAATCTACTAACCTTTTTTTTATATTATTATAAACATGTAAGTTCATGAGATACTTGTCAATAAATAGACTCGTATCCCTTTTTCGAATATATAATTGTTCCGTGTATATATCTTAATTTAGAGATTACAATATCCCAATATAAAGTACCTAAGTCAAAACAATGAGGAGGAATCAGAAGGAAATTCCAGGTTTCGGCTTACCTTTGACGGTTGAGCGGTGAGTCCTCGTCATTTTTGATCTGTCGTTTTTTCCCTTTAAAATTAAAGTTTTTTTTCCTTTGAATGAAAGAGAATTTTATTCTTTCCTTACAAGATGATAGAAATTGATGATGAATGGTGCAACTGTTCAATTCTCAAGGGAGTAAACCCTATTGATCTCTTTAACTGAATATCTGATTATGAAGGGCAAAATCTAGGATTTAAAACTTTTAATTTAAATCCTTTCCTTTTAAATACCAGGTGTCGCTCTATCTTGTTTTGGAACTTTTGTAACAGCTCTGGCCATCGGATTCTTATCTGGCGTCCTTGAACCTCATGTTCGTCCTTTTGGTCTGTCTCCATTTTGGACTGGGAATTTATTTTTACTCAATGGCATTGTTTATGCAATTTCTGCCCCCTTTTGGGGTCGACTTTGCGATAGAGTTAGTGATCCTAAACTTGTCACAATTCTTGGTGCATGGATTTTAATTGCTGCATTTAGTTTCATGGGTCCTTTTCCTATGCTTCCATTCAAACCTACAATTACGCGTGCTGCGATTGGACTTGCGCTTTTTGGATTGGGAACTGGGTAAGGTTTTTTTAAAAATCCCACACAAATAATTGGGATTTTTAAATTTTCTAATGCAATTTCAGAGCATCTGTACCTTCCTCATTCATTTCAGGATTGCTTGAAGCTCGGTATGATTTTTTTGACATTGAGAATTTATTTAAAAATAATTATATTTAAAGGCTCAATGGATTTCCTGATAATGTATCCACATATGGTTTGATTTCCGGACTCTGGGTATCAATGTTTTCGCTGGGGGCGTTCGTAGGACCAACCGCTGGTGGGATTTTATATGATTGGGTTGGATTTCGATATGGGAGTTTACTTGTTATTATTTCCCAAATTGTTTTGGTTAGATATTCTAATATTTATAATCTTTGAAGCAATTTTTTTAAAATTTTGGTATAAAATTGATAGATAATTGCTCTACTCGCTTTTATAAAATTCCGGAAGAGGGGGGCTAAAGAGGAGGATAATGTCGCCCTACTGAATGAGATGGATCAAGGCAACTCCAAGTCATATGGGAGTAAATGATCAGTTTTTATTTTAGGGCAATTAATTTATATTTGTGAAGATAAAATCGACTTACAAAAAATAGGTATCTTCAGTTTAGAGGCTTATAAGTTTATTTCGAAAAATTTTGTGGTTTATATAAGTATAGCAGTAGTAGTAATACATGTCTAATATATAGGTACTGAATCCTGATAGATTAGATCATACCTAGGTAGATTAGATATAGCTATGTAATGTATTTATTGAAGCTATCCAATAAAGAATGATGTTTTGAGTATATTTTTCATTGCATTGAAACCTATATGGATTTTTTGGGCCATTTTTGTCCATATGACCAAGTCCAGGTCAACGGAAAGCCAACTTTTTGAAACTTTTTAACGCACAAACCTAATTTGATGAAATTGAAACGAGCTTTAAATTTAATTCCTTGAATTTAAGACCTTTAATGAATACTTATGATGAGATGGTCAGATAATACGTAATCGTATATTATTCGAATCCAATGTGAATATAAATTATAATGCGATATACGAGATACGATACCATACTCAAATTTGAATTTTTTAAATACAATACATATTGGTAGTATACTCATATTGATAAAATATCGGTATATTGCATGTCAATAAAAGCAATCGATTAAAAGTAAATTTGATGGGTTTATTACCTATTAATGGTCGGTTCCACAAAGCTTTTTAACCGTCGGTTAGCGCTAATCTCCGGTTAAGTCGAAATTTAACTGACGGTTAAAAAGTTAACTGGCCGATTTCGGCCAGTTAAATATTTAATCNAAAGCTTTTTAACCGTCGGTTAGCGCTAATCTCCGGTTAAGTCGAAATTTAACTGACGGTTAAAAAGTTAACTGGCCGATTTCGGCCAGTTAAATATTTAATCTCGGTTCAACTAAGCAAATGCAAAACTAAAAAAATTAAAAAGTCCGCGCGTTTTCAAAATATTCAACTTTCAAAATCCCACTAACCGAGGTTTAAGCTAACTGGCGTTTGTGGAACTGGCCATAAGTGTTTTATTCTACGTTGCACATCTACAGACCAAGGGCTATCGAATGCCACCAAAATCATAAAGATCGGTTGGGTGGTTTAGGAGGAGATAGATATAAAAGGGTTTGTGGATATAGGGACAAGTGAAACGTATATACCTTCCTCCGTTATAGTAACTACGTCGGTACAAAAATCAAGTTGCCCAGATTTCTCCTTTAGTTCTACAATTCTAGAACGCTTGCTTAAAATTATAAATATGTAAGCTAATTTTAAGTGCCATTTTGTAATACACGTAGATGAGACTGATCCTGAGAATGAATGCTAAAAGCTTGCGGAAATGATTAGTATCGGATGAAGTTAGGTACTACAATAGATCACAAGTTTATAACTATAAATTATGCCACAGGAGGAAATGTATTAGGTCCTATGTATTAGGTAATTTATACATCCGCCAATTTCAGCCATCCCTACCACAAATTAACGAATCGAATCGAATGTTCATGTAGTAAGATCCGAATTAAACGATTCCGTGAGGAATCCTCACTCCGGAATCCTGAGTCAGGATAACCTCAAATGATCATATCTCTCACTCTGCCATGAGAATTACTTTAAGAGCTTGGATGGCCGAGTGGTCTAAGGCGCCAGACTCAAGTATAATACTTGCACTGCGAAGCGGTGTTGAGGGTTCTGGTCTGGGAATCCAGACGTGGGTTCAAATCCCACTCCAAGCATCTCTTTTTGCATCTTTTGAGGTCACTTTTTTGCACTTTTGACCTCGGAGTCTGAAAGAAGAGTCTTTGCCCTTCAATTTAAGCCCACTTGGCCAACTATGTAACGTGTATGGGTCATAGGATCCCTAAAAATGTTACGAAACACATTGAAATTTTGAAAGGGTGGATTTGGCTAAGGATTTGCGAATTTTTACAATAACAACTTTTTACATTAACAACTTTTTTATCACATTCCTCTTTATATATGAATATGATTATGACCTAATTATTATTAATGCCTAATCCTTATCTAGATGCATTTAATGCTAGAAATCTCCGCATTATAAATAAATTTTAATCAAATAAAAATATATACAAGTTTATTCCAAGTTTGAAACTTAAAAATGCAATCCGACAAATGCTCTGAATAATAAATATCTCTGGACTTGATGTGGACAGTACTTTTACATATCAGCAAGGTTTTGCAGGTCATATTCCGAGAAATGTAGACCTGAGTATATTATAATCCAAGTTACCTGCAAGATCGGATGAAAAATTAATTGAATTTCCGAATACAGTGTTACAGATCATTTAGATTATAAACTTACGAGAAATCCTGCAAATGAGGTCATCATTCCTGTGTAATTAAAGTTTTAATTTGAGTATTGCAGAAAATTCAACAAGCTTGTGTACCTTCTTTGGTAAGCTCCCAAGCACCACCGAATTCCTCTTCGTCCACCCTTTGAAACCCCGAAAAATAGGCATATACAATCCCAGCGTTAATTGCAAAGAATCTAAATAGAATAAAAATTATTTTAATTGATTAGGTATATAATTTTAAAATTGAAATACCAAGTCTTACAGAGAAAGGCCAAATACTCCAGTAAGGGGAATCAGCCCCCATATTAAACCCAAAATGACACCAAGAATTTGGCGGATCCAGTAGATTACATCAAGAAACTCTTCCTATAAAATATGTAAAAGTATATAAAAACATTAGTTCCAAATTGGAATTGGAACTTCCAATTCTGTGTACAATAAAAAGCCAATTAAAATTT
Source organism: Megalothorax incertus (assembly GCA_036507255.1). Lineage (NCBI taxonomy): Eukaryota > Metazoa > Arthropoda > Collembola > Neelipleona > Neelidae > Megalothorax > Megalothorax incertus. The sequence goes on along the minus strand of JAAZTK010002612.1, from coordinate 787 downwards.
TAATAAATCTACCTTATCTGGCCATTGTGAATTACTTTTGAGAGCTTTTTCAAAGGTTGTTCTGATGCTGTACTGACTCGATGAATACGGAATACTTGAATCATTGTTGTAATTCTTTGAACTCATTGTTAAAAGTCGTATTTAACGCTAATTAGTTCGATTTTGATTAAAAACAAAACGGGGTTTTTGACCGGTTCAGAAACCTGAATAAATAAGGGTAAAACAGAGAAATCTTTCGGGATTTTGGTATCAAATTAAACGGGAGGAATTCTCGGACAAATGATGGTACTTCCGGTTTTATAATTTTAATTAATTGACCCTAAAATTGGTAAAAAATTACATAGATTTAGTTTAATTTTTACTCACGATTATTTTGATTTCTGAATAGGGTGCAATATTTAGAATCAGCGCGAAAGATTTTGATTTGATTTGATATTTTTGAGAGTTGACGATTTCCGGTGATTTTTGAGGTCAACAGAGTGCCCAAATTGGAATTTGAACTTAATTGAATTGTCATTTATAATCATCAGTTTCTCCTCCATCCGGTGAGTATATTTTTTAAGGTTATTTAATTGTATTTCTTTGAGATATTAATATATCAATTTCAAAAATTATCAAAATATCAGACTTTGGATAATTGGATTTTGCATTTTGCAATGATTCTGAATTTCTGATAACTTTATGTTATTTTTTTTGCTATTTCTTACATTTAATTAAATTGTCTATGACTATACTAAAATTACTACCCAGTTAAGTTTCCTTAATGTTGTACCCACTAAGGCTTTTG
>JAAZTK010002611.1:0-10837 GCA_036507255.1 Megalothorax incertus | reverse complement strand
CGGCATAAAATGAGATAAAAATTCAGGTGCATATTAAAGGCAATAAATTTTTGTGAACATGAGGGGCTGTCTTTGAAATAAGCCGTATTTAATTGGTTCGTTCGATTAGAAAAACTTGAAAGATGTCAAATGATCCAAAAGAATTTATCGACAAGACTTGGATTATAATATTTTGCAAAATGTTAATGGAGATAGTATTTGTCCTAGTAGTTTTGACCAATGCAATGCCCCAAAAACGACCAAAATGCACGTGTGAGATTTATATTTCTCTTGAATATGTCACCCAAACGAGTTATAAATGTCCCATAGGATGTCAATTAATTGGTTAATTAATGGTTTTAAATTAGAAGTTTAAAGTTTTGGCCACTATTGTCTTTAGTTATTGTCTTTTTATTGTCTTAAAAAATATTTATAGAGTTGATAATTTAACCAGAAAGAGGTTGTATGTATAATATTGCATTTCTACAATATTTGAGAATAAAACCAAATATAGTACGGATTCTTATTTGAATTCAAAGAAGCAATTTACCCCAAGATACAAAGGATTGAACTTTGAACTTTTTCACCTCCAAATTTCTAATATCAGATAATACGGATATTTTAATTAGTTTTAACAAAGTACTTATTTGCGTTTGATAAAAGTAAATGTAATGCAAGGGGTATAAAATGCAACTCAATAATTAAACAGGACAAGATTTGAGGTGGCAATCACCGAATTAGCTTGGCTAATGTACCCTCTGCATATTCTTAATTGAATATTCCAGTTGTTAGCATAATAAGGTCCTAGTGAAGATAATCAAGAGTAGACCTATTTGAAAAAGAGGAGCGATTTTTTCAACGGGATTTTTGATACCATATACTGATAATACTGTAAGCAAAATACACGTTCGATTCATGAAACCCCGTATACCTACTCAAATAGTACAATAGTTCATGTTACATTATTGGCAGTCCGGATTTTGATTTAATTTCTTTAAACCAGAAATTGTTTGCATGCACATTGCACATGTTGAAAATTAGGGGAGAGAATGAGTTCGAATAGCCGTATTAACTACGATAGATTGTTGAGATGAGTCTAATCCTAAGCTACCTAATAGTACAATACCTAATTGAATTACTTGTATTATATACTATCTGTAAATGTTATGTACCCTTATGCATTTTGCAAAAAAACTGTACGTAGCTTGCATAGCTTCTGGATAAATTATATATGTGCCTATGTCAAGATGCCTTGTTACTTGAGATGAAGGGCCAGTATCTACGGATAGTAGGTATATATTGTAGTAATTTTCTCTCCTCTAGAGTTTACAGATAGATAACCCAATTGAACTACATTACACATACCTGCTCGAGATGAGCTCGTTGAAACGACTTCTTTTCAAACGATCCTTAAGTTGGCTTTGCTGATTTTATCATCACCCCTGCTCCTATAGGTAAAATATCAGTATATGAGGTGAGTAGCTGGGAATGATGCGACCCATGGGAGGATAAACTATACATTTTAAGTTAATCTAAGCCTTTGTATAAATGAGTTTGTTAGAATTCAGTAGGAACTCTGCTTCAATTTGCATTGCTAAACATGCATGAGAGGGATTGATCGAGATGCCAAGAGATGATTAGTAATGCTGACTAAATCTGCCAAGGATTGAATAACTGTGAAATGCATGTGTTCTTCTTTTACTAAGAAAGTAGACTCCCGGGGGGACGTGGTAATGTCTTGTCCTGGGCTGGGAAACTACTAAAGCCATATTTATATTTTATTAGCAACCGAGTGAGGAGCATAAGCCCCCATCATATATAAAAATTAGAGACGTCTTTCTAGGTTGATCAGATTCAGACACAGCATGATTGATTCCTTATTGTTGCCACGCTGGTGGTGGTAGTACTAGGGTCTTTGGCTCGCTCGTAAAAACAGGAGAGGCGAAAATGAATACAAAGCAGGAATTTTTCTTTGGGGGAATTACAGATATTTATTTTACAAGATTGGAAACGAGCGAAACATCATTTAAGGAAAGTGTTTTACTCCTACTCATATTAGTCTGTTATAAAAGTCCTTAATATTTGAATTAATCCGATAAGATGTGGCCGCATCTGGATCTTTATCTTGTCTTTTATCCGTCCTGCTGTTTGAGTGGCAACTTTGAGTAGCCATAAATTATGGCTTTTCTGCATACGAGCTTCAGTCTGACACATGGGGTAATTAAAACTCTGTGAAATCATGCTCAGAGAAAAGAATAATACCTTCCTCCTCCAAATCCAAATACAGCAAACTGAGCAGTACACCAAAATACCCCTTCGGCGAGAGGAATCAAAGGATGTATTTCACTCTGTTTGAAAGAATGATAAAAATAAGAAATATTACTCAAGTGGTCGAATGCGAGAGAGGACAAGGGGGTAAGAGAAAGAGACGCATTCAGTTCTTTTCGTAGAATGCATAAATAGCAAAGAATTTCTGCCCTTTTTCACCTTAAAAGTTGAGAACAAAAAACTACGAATAATATTTCAAGCGGTGAGTATTATTTGGAGGGAATAGGGAAATTGGTATTATGCATTCAAAAAGAAGGAAATGAATCCCATTCGTTAATAGGACTCGAAAACTCTTTTTGAAAATGCAACAGCTTCTTCGTCCTTTCAATATTAGACAATGCTCCCGGCTGGGAGAGGGATAACCTAACTGTAACTCTGTTCAAGATGACGAGTCCAGACTCGTCGGATCGGTCAAAATCTGCCCTTTTACTAACCCTTTTCCTATTGCATGAAATGGCATAACAATAGATTAAGAGGCCTCTCTGAAGCCAAAAAGAAGAAAAAAGGGTCAATGACAGATGAGGGGATCTGAGATTATGGGGTACGACCCAAACTTGAGCAAATCCTGGAATGCTCCCCCAAAGTTCAAACAATCCAATAAATGCCAGTTTAAGGGTTTCTAACTTTTTTCCTATTCCAGTAATAGGTACTACCTAGTAATCTCAGTTGTACGGAAAGTATTAGATGAACTTGGTCTATATATACTATATATATACATCGTGTAAAATAAGCAGAAAACGGTGAACGAGAGAAAGACCTTGAAAGTGCCATTACCCTCTCCTTGGATCCTACGATTGATTTCATTCCACCAACATTGTTTGACCCTTTGTTGCTATATAGTATTTACATTGTTGTTTCCAGCTTAGTCTCCTCTTTTGCATTAAAAATAGAGCTATAAAGATTATATATAAGCTTATAGAATTAAACTTGTTGGAATAAAAAATTATAGAGAAGACCGGGTCTATCCATTAACTGGCTAAATAAAGATACGACAATGGAATTACAAATGTCAACATCAATATATTTAAATCTACCCGTGGAGAGCAAAGATCTAATTCAAGATCAAATGATTATATTCCGACGAGAAATCATCCATTGAATAAATAAAATGCTTGCTTGAAATCACGAATACAAATTAATCTATTCAATGTGGTGTGGCTTTATATCTTGTCTAAAAATACTTCAAATGTTTGATGATTCGACGAATCTCTCTTCACCCCGTTGAGAATCAATTTAGTCACCCCAAATGAGACTCGTAGTATAGTAGGTACTAATCCTAAGCTTGGTGGTAGGTATTGTATCGTAGTAGTATTTTATATTGTACTAATTTAAAGACCCTATAAATATTCTTTATTTATAACTATAAGCAATTTAAAGAAGAGTAAGGCTTGATATATCCCAAGACTTATTTAACCGTTCATGCTGCTAATTATTCCCCTTCCTCTGACCCTGAACTGCAAAGAATTCTCTCAATTGTTGCTTCTTGGGAAGCAATAGTGCCTGTTGAATAACTATTAGCTACTGTAGTAGATGAGACGGTAGTAATAAATATACTGTGTATGTGTGCATGTAAAGTGTCCAGAATTGAGTGAAAAGGTGCTCTCCTCCTCTCAGGTCAATCCTCGGTTGTTTACAGCGTTCAAGTCCAAGGTCTTCTCCTTTTAGGCTCTGCTGAGAATCCTTTCAGTTCAATAAACATTTGTCAATCCTTTTAGGAATTGCAATCCTTTTGGGTCACTCTGATATCCCCATTATATATATTGTACTTACTAGAGTAGTAAAGTCGAGGGAAATTGGATACAATGAGAGTTAAGAGAGTTTGGGTGCAACAGATTATGCTTGAATTACAAGTGCTATTGAGGCTATTTTTAGGATTTTGAATGGAGTGTATTAATAGAGAGGAGTTGAGAGGGCTGTACAGGTACACTCTGTGAAAACCTATTAATCACAACCAATCCGATCTTTGTCCGGGCTGTGTAAAAAGTGCAGGGCACTCGAGCGTATAAAATTGCATCTAAGCGTGCTTACCAATACCGACAAGTGTGGAAGAGGGTTTGAGAATTGATTGGGATGTTGATAGACATATCCCTCTTTAGGGGGTCCAATTTCCGATACTACTAATATCCGTATACCAATAGTTTCATATCTGGCAATGGTTTGAAAGTGATTGATATTTGATTATGATCTTAAGAATACATGCTGAGATGGGTGGAAGTAAATTTCAAAATAGACACTTGTACTACGATATAGAGCTAGAGCATCTCTTTTGTATACAAATTTTGTGGGAGGAGACAATTTCTAGCCTCTTAATACTACTATAGTGTGCTAATTTAAAATGCAAATATACTGTGGTAGTAATATTAGTACTTTTCTACTTGCACGTGAACATTTTTAATGGTTCTCCTGATGCTGAGTGTTTGGTTCATAGGGGCTATTTGATTTAGCAGGGACTCTTTTTGGAGGTAGCTGAGTTGTGGTGTGAATATAAGTGTAGGAATGTAATAGTCATCCTTTTTGAATAACAGAACAATTGATTTTTTCACGGTCCTCTTTCTCTTCCCCATCCTCCCCCCTCCTTATAGACTTTCATAGTAAAATTGCTATTAGTGTGCAATTGTTATTCTTTCCAATCCAATGCATCGTAGTCCGCATCCGTGTTGCTGACTCGACTACTACTACCCCCTTCTCTCTCTCTCTCTCTTCTTTTGGGATCCACGGCTAAGTTATTATATGGGGAATTGGAGGAGATGTGAACCCGTACATAATGTTGTTGCATAGAGGGTTACGCAGCGAACGGAGCTCACAGCCTTTGAAGAGAGAGCGAAAGAGTTCTTCCATTCAATCTTTGGCAGTCGGCAACTCATCTGCCTCTTGACCACTACCCTCTGCTCACCCTCTCCCTGCATAAACCCAGCAACAATTACACTTACGTATTTTTGTAGTTTTCACTGCTTTTTACCCAAACGGAACGGCCAAGTTGCACATCCTTACCTAATAATACCTAGCATTTACATTTCACGCCATCAATATCTCCTTGTGTAAAAGTGCACAAAAAGATTAAGTTATATTAGTATATATTTTGGAAAACAATTGGCTGTGAACAAAGTGTAAATTTGAATTGGAGCAGATTATCGGCGCATCATACATATGAGTTAATAATAATTTACTTTTTTTGTGGATAACCTTTAAATTTGGGTATGTAAAATCTCTTTATTTCTTTATTTGTATTGATCCTGAGTAAATATTTGCAGATTTTTTAAGGTCGGTAGGCAGCGAAAGACAAACAATACACAATATTAAGGATAAATCTGTAGGTAGTAATATTTAAAATGGTTTAAGGGCGCCTTAGAGGCTTAAAGTTTGAGAAGAGCTGAGGAAAAAGAAACATTTCCAAATCTCAATGGTCCTTTATGAATTTAAAACTTTTTTGATTGTTTTACGAGTAGGTATGTAATACATATGATACCTAGTATAATGATACAAGTGTCTGCAAGTAGTGAAAAAACGGATCTTTCAATGTAGACATTTAAGCCTTAAGGTATGCTATTATAAGGACATTAAAGGGATTTGATTGGCATGAGCAAATATTTCGGCAGGGTAGAAAAAAATCAAAAGGCCCGTCGTAAAGTCGCCGGGTCTGTGAATCTTATGTGATTATCTTTGAGTGTGGAGTCACAAATCCTCTTAATACAATTGTGCAATGACAAAGTAGTACTTATATTTTGAGGGAGTGATCCAAAGTATTAAAATCCGAGTAGGAGATTTTATGTTACCTTTTGAGTACAAGTGCCTTTGGAAAACTTGTTGTCAGAAACTAATCGGTATAATATTACTATTTGTTTATACATGGATTATTAATCTGTAAATTCTTTCTCTCAAATGCGATATACTACTACTACCATATATTTTTCAAATTTTCATTCATTTCCTTCAAATACAACTAGTACAATAAGGAAAAGGCCCCTATATGGAATTGAAATGAGTTTATTTTTAGAACATGGGGAAATAATTAGGTATATTAGTATAAAGGCTCTTCCAGATTAAATGCGAATAAATCGATCTCTCATCTCCTTGAATAAAAATGCATGTATTAGGATTCCTTATTGCCTATTGGTATGCCAATGAACATAAAAATTAACAAATGGATTATACTTGGTTTATAAAAAAGGTACCACTACTAAGGATGAGGTACGGAATCTATGAGCTGGGGGAAAGTTATGATTCACCGGGGGTTTCGTTAGATTTCTTGGAAATACTCGCATGTGAAACTTGTTATTGTTGGATGTCGAGGGAGTAAAAGTTAAAGGGTTAAAATATGTACAACATATATGGAGTAGAGTAGTATATACGTAATACTTTGAGTATTCCTATGTCTTGGAAAGCATGCAATACTATTTATGCATAAGTTTTGGCCGAGATATAAATAGTTCTGCGAATAAATACGGATGGTGGATGGGGATGTAAATACCTGGAAGTTTGGACCTTTGCATCTTGATAGGGGGAGGCCAAGCTATTTGGATTGGTCGTTGGTGGAGGTTGAGATGACGTGCGTGCTTTTTGTTCCACAAATTGATCTCTGACCGTCTTTGATTCGAGTACATCTTACAAAAGTGGGCATAGGTAGTACATGTATAGTTATAGATCCTATACACACCATATTGGCTTTTAATTGTTCCTCAAATTATCTCGAAAGAAATCCATTCTTGGGAGAGATTTGCTTGTTTTTATGCATTAAAATCCGGCATGTTGATTGTTGATATCTGTTATTGAGATCTTTAAATGAACTTGTCTCGTATTGTGCATATGGTTTGTATGCTTAAAAGTAATCCCTGGCTCAATTTGCTATTCAACCCTTGGTTGATTCTGGTTGCATTTTCACTTTAGCGTGCTCATCTGCCGTTTAATTTGAAAATTCATGGTTGGTAATGATACAAGTTATTAACTTATTACTTATTTTAGTACCTACTATTATATTGACACTAATCGTAAGTTTCTAATTCAAATTGATTCATTTTGCTAATTGACACTAATTATATGATGATCCACTAAAAAAGCATAAATTATTTGTTGATTAAATTTATTACTTGTGTGTGAATAATAATATCAATCTCATTACGAGTATTTGTAACAATATTGTACAGAATTACACTGTTACACATATACTTTGTATATTGAAATACCCCCGTATAAAATCACTTTTCATTAAATCTACACCTCTTCAAGAATCAATCGCAAAACTCGAAAAAAGAAGGATTGAAAGCCTAGCTTTTGACACACTTGAAAGGAATTTCAGTGCTCGAGAATCTTGTGAGTGAAAAGACAGGTTAGATTACTCCCCAGTGCATCCTAGGATGCATCTAATACATATAATCGAACGTAGAATAGGACATAAAACGTTGACGAGCAACAGGAACTGCTATACAGACAACTTACGATATGTTTGCTGGCCCAATGTGTGAGAATCGTGAGCCAAGATGCACCCAGAATATGGGGATGGCAAATAGAGAGATTAGGTTATTACCCGTAGCGTATGTGTATCAGGTTGTTCTGGGTAGACACAATTAAGTTACTAAGCTTGATTTTCTAGGTCTCCGTCATTAGCATGTATTGTACATAGATTCACTATAAGGTGCAATTGTAATAAAAAAAGTTGAATTTTTATTGCGGCTAAAAGTGGAGTTTGGAAGAGGGTTGGGAAATCCCTTTTTTGGGTTTGTTGCGTAAGCAAGAAAGGAATACCCAAATGTGAGGTGTATTAATCTAAAGGGGATGTGCTCTTTTTCAACTGGGAAACTTGCTGAGGATGAGTTAAGGCTATTTTAGGAATATTAAAAATTTTTTACTTTTAAAAGTTAATCAATTTCCAATTACTTCCGTATTATAATATCTACTACTTATAATACTTTGTAGAGCATAACAAATATATGTATGGGAAAATTTATTCAATCTATTGTAAAAGGTGGAATGGCTCATGGTGGAGAGTCAGGACTCAGTTAGGTATACATAAAAATAAAAATTTTATACTAATATATCCACAAATGGTCGGGGATGTGTGTGGGGAAATTGGGATATTTTGATATGAATAACATTGGAGTGGGAAATATAAAGGAATTTATAGGTCTTTTATGGGGCAGTTAAGACGGGAGTGACTAAAATCAATCGTAGGATGAGAGATAAAGGAAGAGAGTTAAGCTGAGCCTTCGAGTAATGAGTTGAGCCTTCGAGTAATGAGGCCTGGACAGTGCAGTGTGTTTATACGATAAGTAAAGGTAAATGCGCTGCAAAAAGCGATATAAATACGAGAGAGGAGGATGGGTGGGTTTTTTAAGCAAAGCTGGCTAGCAAAGCCTGAGAAGTCTAGAGGTCATGCACTCTGTGTTCAGGCCAGTTGCGGTCATCTCTGAAACCTGTTTCCATCGAGTCTTTTCCACATATCCACATGCACCGTCTGTTCTCTCTCAGACCAACCTTGAGCTATCTCAGGCTGTGTGATATTCGTAGGAATTCATCGAAATATCCACCAACTCTCTTCTGCATGTGCCGAACTACACCGAATGGGGAGGGATCATCCTCACCCCTTCCTCTCTCTATCTAAAGAATATACCCCTTTTTGGCTCCGAGTTAACTGTGAGAGAAGCTTCAGTCAGGAGCACAAATTCCCTACTTTGGATATGCAATTACACGCAAACATTATTTCCTACCTATAATATGCATGATGAGAGGAATTTACAATGAAACTGTGGTGGGAATTCCTTTCAGCTTCATTTATTCTCTCGCATATTGGATGATTACCCCCATTTTGCTTCGCAGAGATAGATTTTTAATTGATTTCTCGTTTTAAAATCCATTGATTCAAACTTCAGATTATCTTATATGTATATCCGTAATTCTAGAAATATTTAAAATACAGATGCCAAACTCCTTTTGCGTAAACAAGCATACTATTAGTACAGCTTATATTCTATTACTGATACTGCGACTTGAATGATGAGAATGGAAATGAAATGAAATAAATAAGTACCTAATATTCATTGTTGGAAACAGGTTTTAGAGTTTTACACATTTTAATAATATGCGATTGCGTTCAGCTCTATTCATGTGTTATGTTTGTCCAGTCAAGTTCTCTAATCCAAGTCCAACCACCTCATAATACTTTTTAATAATAATGGGTCTTTGCCATATGCGTAGGTATGTACTCTCCTATGAGAGGAGGAGAGATAAGTCAAATGTTGCAGAAAGGTATTTATATCACACCTTTTCTGTACCATCTTCTCTGTACCTAGAGATTATAAAAGTCCTGCCATTTGGAGAGAGAGAGAGAGAGAGAGAGGGATTTTTGACAGTGGCAATAATCCAATGGAAGAGTGAAAAAACTGGTCTGTGCTACTTTTTTCGGCACTGCTTAAGTTACAATGACTGGGTATGTATAGAGCACACCACGTGTACCCTTTACTTTACTCTCTCTCTCTCTCTCTTGCAAGTAAAATAATGAATTCACCTAAAAGGGCAATTTGCCTTCTCGCAGAGTCTGCTCACCACTTGAACTCGGACTCAGACCCAGTCATCTGAATCGGACAAGAGAAGAGCTCTATCCCTATTTCTATACCTATAGCCAATCTCACCCTGGGATGACACATGGAATGCCCCGAATAATCTTATGTCATTCCCTTTCAATGTCATCAACAAAGCGAATCACATGCATTTACGCCTGTACTTTTTAATAAACATTTAGTTTTTTGTTCTTTTGCCATTTAAACCACTGCTGCTGCAACGAAATAGACCTTTGAGAGATTTATTTGAATAGCATAGTCTTGGCATATATAGATAATACTATAATACAATGGGGAAACAAGTCTAAAATCAATCCTTATTCTTTTACAGGTCACAGCCCTCTAATAGTCAATATATCTGTGCCAGTACATGCTACACCTCTCTGCACGTGGAAGAAGTTTGACCCTTCCTCCTCCTCTTCTTCTATTACTAGACCATTGCTCTTGATATCAAATCGAAGGGAGCTTATATTGCCCCACAGTCCACAACAACCTGATTTGATTAACCAACTTTTGTGGATTCCAACCAACCGTGTTTATCCCTCCCTTTCTTTTTGGCCTGATATACTCGTATATTTTGCATAAGAAAAATAAGTGTGTGTGTGTGAGAGAGAGAAGGATAGAGAGATTGACTCTCAATTGTGGATGATGTGTAAGTGAGATGCAATGATGGTTCTTCGCTTAGGGCCTCCTTCCTCCACGACAGCCAAGGCTAGAGGTCACCCCGAGGATTCCATGCCTGATGAACGAGGGGCTAGCCCAATTGATCTGAGTAAAAAACCGGTGTGTGTCGGTGTTCATGGAGCTCTTGTCTCTGTCGGCGACCTCACCAACGCCACTAACAACAATAATAATCTCCAATCCTCAAGAAACCACCATAATTCCATCTTAACCGGAAGTAGACGCTCTGAACTATTTCGCAATGCCAATTTGAGAGATGTCAAATGGTTAGAGTCCAAAATACCCCATACTATCTCATC
>JAAZTK010002610.1:0-10843 GCA_036507255.1 Megalothorax incertus | reverse complement strand
AATGGCTGCCATTTAATCCCTTTAACAGCATGCAAAATGGGATTGTTTCCGAATCGTACGCGTTGTCGCCTGCTCCACCACAATTAAATGTGACAATCCTCCGAGAAGGTGAATTCCAGCGTCTACTCTTCTTTTTTTCCAAATCCAGGAATCTCTAACGCATACCAAGATATTGCTCCTCACACGACATCATCTTTATTTTCAATCTAGAGGAAATAAATTGTGCCTAGCCCTAGTAAGGAACATATCCTCCTCGATCCTCCTCCATAAACCATTTGATACCTACTTTAGAATGAGCAATATTTGCATACAAACAATATGTTCCCGCCGCGAAGAGCTGGGGGAGGTCGAATTATCCGAGTTCTCTCAGGGATAAATAAGCAATTGCTTCTTTTGCTCCTAATCATAAAAATTGCTCAATTTTGAGGAAAACTCCAAACTGCATTACAATTTTGTTCCCCAAGTGCATGTTTGTACAGGCTAAATGTGAGCTAAAGGGCTCTTTAGCAAAGTATACGAAGGGATATGCTACTTAACACTAACAAATTCATTCATTGTTCCCCCACTGTTCCTCTCCCTTATTCAATTTCATCTTTTGTGAGGGAACTCGGCCGAAAACTGACGGACAATGCAGTTTGTCTCTCCCATGAGTTATTCTTTGGAAGAATGCAAACCCGGGCCTTTCAATGGATAATTCTGCTGCATGCAGTGATCCCATTTGAACCGAAAGAGAAATGGATTGCATCTGTACAGAATTGTGTTATCGGCCGTTCGAATAAAGTGGTTTTGTATCGGAACGAGAGTGGGAGTTACGAGATCTCGAGCTTTTGAAAGTCTCAAATTCAACAGAGTTGTACACTACCTTTTTTCGAAGGGGCAGGACCTCGAGCTCTTGAGTCTCGGACAGACCTGACCTGGCCCCTTGAAAATCCTTGAAATTTATGTTCCCTTGTTTAAAGGGGGCAGGGCTAGGCCTTTCCATAAGTTAACTTAACCTTTCATGATTTCTTCCCTCATTTTATCGGTGACAATCTCTGCAGCCTTAAGGGTCTATCTGTAGTTTTGGACCCTTCTCAACTTGTTTGAGGATTGTCGACACTCTTGGGCCGTCCGCCGTATGTTTATTCCTTATTCCCTCCCGTGATTAATTTATGGGATTCATCCTACAAAGATCGAACAGATTTATTTATGGAAATATCTGGATGTGAAAGTTTAAGGGCTCTTTCCAACGTCCTAAATAGGTACAAAACGAGTAGATACACAGAGGCAGCTGCTTATTATGATGGAGAGTATTATCAACATTGGGCATCAACCCATAAAATAATAAGAGAAATTTGTTTTTAGTGGAAGCTGAGTATGAGTACCCTTTACTTTCCAATATACGGATTTTAGGGATAAAAATACATCTTGGTATTTTAAAAGCCGAGTTCATTAAATTGACCTACGATGTTTCTCCATTTAAAGAGCTTTTTTAAAGTTTTAAAAAGCTCGACACTTGAGAGCAAAAGGAAAACAAAATAGCAATGTCTCAACAAGGATCCTCCAGAAAAAAAGAGCTCGCCGTCTGCTTTTGGGTTAGTGTTACATATTATTAGGAGAGTGAAGCTGTTTCCCGTAAAGAGTTTCATTGATAAATGGTTTTGCGGTAAAAAGGTCGGAGAGCATATGCCACTCTAAGGAGAAGGAGTTGATGGGGTTTTGCCCTTAAAGGCCCAGAATCTAAAGCGTCCAAGTGTAAAAGATATTTCAAAAACCAAAAGATAATTGTGCTCCAAAAAAGGATACATTCAAAACTCGGAGCACTTTAAACCTCTATCGGTTTTTTGGGGGGAATTGGTGGGAGTAGGGTCAAGGCAAGGATAAGTTCATATGCATATGTATATACGGATAGCTACAGTTTCAAAGAGTTTCAAGCTGGAGAGGATGCAGTTTTTACTGATTTATTTTTAGGGTTTTCTCCTCGTATTACCAATTTGCTCTCTGTGGTTCTTTACTGAACCTGAGGTTAGCCGAGGTACTTACAATTACAATTCTCTTCGTGAACATGGATCGGGTTCAAGTTCTTTTTAGGGCTATGGATTCCAATGGGGCATGGTTGTAACGAGCACTTGGAAAACACAACTGCAAAAGAGCACATAAGAGAGCTACATATACAAAGGTGTTAGGTTTCTTCAGTGCTGCTTTGCGGGTCGCCACTCCCCCCAAACAACATTCAGAGAGAGAGAGAGAAGGATAAAGTATCGGATTCGGATTTGGACGGGGTTTGAGAAGGAAATTAAAAGAATACTTAATCTCTGAAACTCTAAACCTTTATTTAAAGGCTATTTACCTTTTTATTCGCATTCGAACTCAGGAGGAAAGGAAACTTTATTATTTGAAAATTAGTTTGTTCTTCTTTTGAGAGAAGAGACAAACACGCTTCTTCTTAAAAGCGGAAGGCTCTTTTTATGTGGGGTGTTCCGTTCCTTTTTTAATAGGGACATCCTCCTCCGTCTTTTTACACATGTCATAACCAGTAAGAAAGTTTTGCATTTGACAGCCAGGGAATGAATGAAAAGTGGAGGAGAGGACACCCTCACAAACATTGGGTTCGGATCGGAGAGAGAAAGCTATTTGAAGGGCTTTTCAATTTGAATTGGAATTCCCGAGTCCAGAGAATCCATTTCTTTTATATTCTCCTCCGCCTCCGCCTCCTCGGACTCAGAACCACATAGGAAACCACATGAGAACGGGAGTTAAAGAATAGACTGCAATAAAATATCTTGTTCCTTTCTTTTCTTTGAACGAGTTGCAACTTTCGTGGTTTTAGCTGGGGCTTTAAATGGAAGCTGAAGGAGCTCCCTTTGAAATTTGATATCTTTTTACTCATTGTAAGGCCTTTCTGAGAATAGGAGGTGACGAGGGTGGTCATAAGTTAGACGTTCGGAAGGAATTAAAAAAATGAGGAAACGAGCTCGTAAATCAACTCTCAAACGGGAAGAATTTGTAAATCATTAAAATCACTTACTCAGAAAAAGTGCATTCAAATTCAAATTGGAGGAGTCGATGCATTCATTTCATATGCATAATTTCGAGAAGCTAGACAAGTTGGCAAGACCTGATTTATGTTCTCTGACACTTTATGGTTTAATGTATGGCCAGTTTGACTGATGTGAGCTGGTTTATTGAACATCCATCATTGAGTAATCGAGAAAAAAAGGTGTATTTAAAATCTCAAATGAAGGGAATCCCCCTTCGTTTATGATCTCACGAGGGAAAAATTGCGTAAAAACGATGTAAATCCCAGAAATCCATTTACTAATCCCCGAAATTCACATTTCACTTCTGGAACTTCCTTGGATAGGGCCCCTCCTAAAAGGGGTGGTTTGTTTATATTTCTGTTTAATTTAAACTTTTTCAAAGGCTTGATTCATCTCCTAATGAATGCTTGAATGCAATTGCTGAAAATTACCAGATGAACTTTGGGGGGAGAAAGTGACATTGACATCCCCACTCCCTGTAGATCTTGTTAATCTTAACTTTTTTCAAATCTTTTAAGATATGACGAGTTTAGACTTTAAAATAAAGGATTCCCTGTCCTCCGAGTTTTTGGAGAATGTTAATTCCTCAAATTATGGGCCATTTGTGCAGAATTTTATAGACTTTCCCATGTCAAAGGCTTTAGATTTTTTCCATGTTTGTTTGCATAGTTGGGTATTGATGGAAGAATACAAAAGGAGTGGGTTTTACCTTTGGACAAGCCGAGTGTATACGAAAAAGATGGCTTTCATGGGTCCAAGATTAAAGATTCAAGCTGTTCAGGACAGAGCCGAGCGGACAAGTATCATTATACAGAGTATGGTATTGATGGAAGAATACAAAAGGAGTGGGTTTTACCTTTGGACAAGCCGAGTGTATACGAAAAAGATGGCTTTCATGGGTCCAAGATTAAAGATTCAAGCTGTTCAGGACAGAGCCAAGCGGACAAGTATCATTATAAACAACAAATTATCTTCCAGCTTCCTATTGTTTGTGCTTCGGACTACACATTTTTTTATGAGAGAGCCTTTAAGGGTTCGTCATTGCCTCTCTCCTCATCTCCTCAGGGTCTCTACGAGTCGAGATTCGATTGGAACAGGCAGTTTTATTAACCAGCTACGAGTAGCTGGACCCTCCGGCTTATTTGATTCCCGATTTTTTCTCAGGCTTTTCTAAAACTTACAAATAGCGTAATCCAAAGCTTGAAGGCATGTCCCCTTTGTTTGCCAAGACAGATACTCTCACCGATGACATTCACTTTGAGACACTGACCACGCTGAGAGGCTCAAGAGTCCAGTGACATAATAAATAGAGGAGGCATGATATGTAGAAGATTTGGAGAGAATCAAATTGTGGGGAGCAATTTGGTTTTGTGTTTGATTTTTGAATTACATTCCCCATTATGCTCTAGAATTAGATCTCCAAAGGGTCTTGCAGGTGTGCATGCTAGTATAATAGTAGGAGTAGGTACTTTTGACTGTTTTAAAATAGATTCCAGAGACATTGGCTGCTCAGGTATACTAATTAGATACGCTACTCATCAAGTCATCGTGCATAAATTGAGTTTTTGGAATTCTCCAATGCAGTAAAAAAAATATAATATTTCAGGAATGGATCTTTGAAGCTTGGACTTTTATTTCAACGATTTTAACGCTCAACCACAAAAGGCACCCATCTAATAGTCAAAAATATTTTTATGATTTTGATAGTAGTAAAATATGATTCTGGCATCCAAATTCGCTATTTATTTTTGCCTAATCTTACAATAATTTCGAAAAGAATCAAAATTATGAAGTGCCTAGTCTTACCTACGGATACTTGGCTAACCTTTATTACTTATAAAGTTATAATATTGTACAATACATTGCATAGGTAGGTAATAATAAAAAATGTCAATTTGAAACTAAACTATCTTTTTATGTAAGGAGTACCTACCTGATACATTTGCTGATTCATTAATCCTAGAGTAGGGGGACTTTAAGAACCAAAGGAGGGGGAGGAGGTACCCCAGAAAGTGAAATGAATAATGAGCTGGTTAATCTTGAGAGGAGCTTACCTCTTTAAAGCTGGAGCATTGTGGTACATAAAAATATATCTCCGTTTTTTTTCTCCAGAGTTCCAACAATTACACGTCTATCCATCTGGTTAATAGTCACGGGAATCTTCTTTAAAGGATTAGAGGGACAAAGTGGCCGATGCTTAAATGAGAAACCTGACAATCTAAATCCGTAAATGAGTGAGTACTTTGAAAGTTTAGTAGTTGAACATACATCCATTTATTTGTTTGTTTCTTTTAACCCGCTCTTACTACCTCCTTCTCCGTATTCCTTGGAGCCGGCTGTCCTCCAAAGTCGTCCTCCGTTCCGCATCCAGATGATGGATTGCTATTAAAACCTGAGGAGGAGGAGGAGGAGAAGGATTTCCCTTGAGACTTGTTAATTAGATTCCTTGATTTCCATATCCCCTTTGTGTGCAAGTAGCTCTGGCCGTTAAACAGTCCATCAGCAAGACAAATAGAGGATTACTTTGCATAGACCTACAAATGACTTTGATTCTCACTCGAAAAACTAATTGCCAAACTCGAGAAATCTCTGGAAATGTCATTAGGATTATTACGGGAGGAGGGGATAGATAATTGAGAAATTCCTTTGTTAATTGATAATTTTGAATATTGTACATCTTGCAAGATTGTCTTTGCTCCTAATCCCCCTTCAAGCTAAAATGTCTTTCACTCTAATCGGTTCACAAATGTAAATTATTTGGACAAGTAAAGGGGTAATGAGCGGTACGGGAGGATTGGATAAATTCCTTGTAGTTAAATGACTTTGGGAGAAGCTGGTGCGCCAAACTACTTAAGACAACAAAGTCAAAACACGTGGAAAGCTTTAAATTCAAAGAGATGAGTATGGTGGAGAGTTCGGGACAACGGGTCCGTGCTCGTTAAAATAATGGAGTATTTGTATTTACAAGAAATAAATAAGCACCCACTCATTTACCATTGACATCTTCGAGTTCCAGAAAGTGTCTCCTACCCCTTTCTCTCTCTCACTCTAATTGGAATCTCTTTCAGATCTTGTCCGGGTCGTATATTCTACGTTTGACATGGAGTGAATCTTCGAAAGCTTTCCAAGCCATTGAAACGTGCTGGTTGATCGCCTCTTTTGCGCATTCATTTACTTGCTTCCGAAATTGAAACATCTGGGAAGGAGATAAGCCAAAGTGCATGCTGTTTATTGCAGCACCCTAGGATCCAAAGGCACCATGAGCCGCGGTGGCACTCTGGAAAAGTGATAAATGACTTCTCTTATGGCTAACTATCTGTATCTGAACAAGCGGGTATTTAAATCTCGGAGGAGGATCAGTGACACCGCTATTTTTATTACCCCTTCAAACAACATTTCATATTAATATCGCACACATCTTCCTTATGAAATGCTTTTGCAGGCAGAAGAAGAATTGATGCAAATTATTTTGCTATATCCTACAAAGAAAATGCGGAGGATATTGTGTACCAAGTGACATATACTGATAAATACAGATATGTCGTAAAAGATCTTTATTTTATGAACACTTATCTGAATGATTACCAAGATTTAATAGATTAAGAAAAAGCTTGGAGGACAAGTGCAAGGGTCATATAGGAAAAGAGCAGTAGCAAAGGAATAAAATCTTTGGAACTCTGCAAGCCAAGTTTTCTTCCCATGAATATGTTTGCTCTTTGGTACATGTGTGCAAAGTGCTTCTGGGAAAAATCATAAAATTTCAATCCCGCTAACTTTGCATGTGAGTATAGGAAAAAGTGATCGTCGACGCTTTAATACCTGTGCACCTTCCTAGTGGCCCTCTCCTCGACCAGGTGGATATTATAAATTATCCCCATGCAATGCATCTTTGTCTCGTCCATTGAGCAAATCCATAAATTAATTTTATTGGATATAAAAATTAATACTGGTTTGTTGAAGAAGAATTCGCCAGAGGTTTCCTTTTTCTTTCTTAAAAGATTTGTTAATCTATCCGTGTTTATAAATCTAAATTCCTTCGGAGCAAGTCAAATGCCTGGACAAATTTCATCTCAATTTGCAAGGCTGAAATGTTCACTTCCCAGTTTAATTTGCTATAATTGTTTAAGGAGAGTGGAGAAGGTTATTAAACGCTACAAATCTCTGCTCAAAATGGAATTTTACGAGGAATAAATTCCAAAAAACTCTGAATCCTAATTTATTGGAGTCGTAACCTTAAATTGTGGCCACAAGAAAAGATTAAATAGTCGAAACAAATGAGTTAAGAACGAAGAGTGAATGAACAGTGAATCATTTTAAATATCGCATTGAACACATTTACGATACTACTACAAAGGCAAATCTTTTGGCTTCTCAAGCTTTAAATTGACGTTTTGCTCCGTTGCTTTTGGTCAAAACTTATTAAAACAAAGTAGAATAATTAGTTTATTATCCCGGTCCACTGCTCCTTACACACCTTACACACCCTATAATTTGCTATTAGAGCTAATCCCCACTGGAATACTCAATAAAAAGTGTAGGTTTAATTCTTGCTTAAATTCCCCCTTTGAAAAGTATACAGAGATCGGCAGAGATAAAAGCTGGGCTAATCCTTACACATTTGAGTATTAGATGAGCATTGAGCATAAAGGGAAGCTCTAATACGGTAATACCCTTTATCCTTTAAGGGTTCATTTTCAATGCGATGAGAAATGCTCCTAAAAATGGAGTTAAAAATTTGAATTCGACTGACTGACTTCCGTGAGAAAGCCGAGTTAATTGCTTGAGTTTTTTTTTCCTTTTCAGCTCCATCATATTACAAACAACACTCGAGTTATCAATCTTGGAACAAGTGGCCGTTCCCTTAAAACTTAAGGGTTTTTTCTTACTCTGGAGCAAGTGGTAGGTATACATGTTAGGTTCGGAGTAGTAGTAGATTAACCAGGAGGAAGAAGGGAGGGAGTTGATGATCTGAAAAGAGCTTTAAGGCACAATGAATAAAGTATGAGGATTATCCGAGCTACTTTGTATAGTAATAAATAGATAATTGAGTATAAGGATAAATATATGCGAGTGGGCAGTGTAGACTTGTTAGCCCAGATGATGGTGGTGGTGGTGGAAGATTGGTTAAACTTTTAAAGCTATCCATCAAAATCCTCACAGGCCCCTCTCACCCCTGCCCGCCAAAAGGCCTCTGATGGAAATTCAATTGAGAAATGATCCATTTTAAAAGCCATCATCATCTCTTTCTCCTTTTTGATACACTCTCATAAATGGACTGGAGGCATTTTTTTCTCTTGACTCTGGAGATGTGAATTTCTTAAAAAGAGTCGAGGGGGGACGGGGAATTAACATGAAAAGGAGAGTGAAAAAGTTCTCCGAGAGTACAATGAATGATCCTTATTATTCAGAGCTACTTGCGCGGAAAATAAATGGACTTTTAAAATTAAAGGGAGGAGTCCCTCTCCCACTCTCTCGCTCTCTTCTAAAATCCTTTGGAGGAATAGAAAAGTAAAGAATAAATAAAATGCTTCTCAAGTTCAAACAGGACTCGGTCGGCCGAAACTTTTGAATGTCCGCCTTCTGAATAATTTGAAAATCGAAATGTTTAATGAACCTTGCCCTGCCTTTCTTCAGCTCCAGCTCCAGTTAACTCCGAGCCACCCCTCCCTCTGAACTTCTCGAGAGTTGTCAGCCCCCAAGCCCCTCGAAAACAGTTTACGAGAATTTGACTAATCTGAACCAGGAATGAAATTACTTGATCCATCCATCTGGTTCGGGGTTCCTAGTAAAAACCTACCCCTCCTCCAGTGTCAAAGAGAGAAAGTAGGAACATTTAAATACGACCGTTTAGTCTTCAGAGTTCAGACTGAGACTCGGTAAAAAACTGATAATGCACGGAGGAGGACCAGCGTATTCTAATGGGCTTCACAACATTAGATCATATTGACTTTATTTTTATAAAATTCATCGTTCCGCTATTTTTGGATGTGGAAAGGCCATTACTTTATTGAAGGAGGAGGTGGGGGAAGGGAGTGAGAGTACTCAAAGAGCAAACAACCCTCTAGACTTTGGAATTTCAAAAGGATCTTGAAAATTCTTGGCTCTGAACATCCCTCCGCGCTTTAGCATAAGCTCCGGGGATGTTAAAGTTCGGGTGGCAACCCTTAAAAATGAAAAATTATGCAAACAGAAGTTCTGTAACGGGAGGAGGGTGAATTCAAGCGACATTTACCGAGCACGAGGAAGATCATGAAAAAAATCTGAAACTTTGACTAAATATAATATCAGGACGAAGAGACTCTATTTGAGCTTGAGAAGTGAGGGGTGCATACCTTATTTCTCTATTGCTTTCAACTCAATAAAAATACTCTGGGAATGTTTTTGAGCATTTACCTTATTTTAAAAGTTTAAAATGCAGAAGGGGAGTGAGGGAAAGGATTGAGCTGAATTGAAATAAATTTGGTTTAATGTGAAATACAATAGGATTGAGGGCATCCCGATCTCAATATGCTTCGATTCACCCTCTCTTCCAATTCCTTCAAAAAGCCCCGACGGCTCGCAAAATCCAATTCTACAAATGGAAATGGATTTCCCAATGTTTGGGAGCTAATCCAAAATCCCAAAGCCTCAAGATATAGAATATTAAGAGAGCGAAAGACACCCTACACTTCACCCTACCCCTTTCTCCCTTTTGTATTGAAGAATAGTAGGAATATATAGGATTGGAAATTTAAAATCAAGTTCAAGTTCAATAGAAGAAAAGTTTTCCTGAATGAACTGCATAGCTCTCCTTAAAATATTTCCTTTTATTATCTTTCTTGGGTTGGGGTGCTCTCGTTTTGTACTCGCCTTCCTTTGTATAAACAACAAGTTTAATTTCTACTAGCCAGTTCCTTTCAAAAAGCTCGCCAATCCAATTTCAGGTCTGAATTAAAACCGTTGCTTTTGAATTCACAATTAGCCCGAAATACGAGTAAAATATACGGCTTGATTTCCCCTATTATTCTCTCAGATATACTCTGATTTACTTTTCTTCTAGCCTCTCCTCCTCCTCCTCCGTCTTTATGGGTAATTGATTCAGGATAATACAATACGGGGAAGGGCAGATCAGTTCTTAATAATCGCTCTCCACTCGTGCTCGTAATTGAGCTGACCAAGTCGAATACACAAAATATTTACTCTACTTTCTTCCACCGCGTAATTGCTCAACCATGCTCTGTTCACCCTGATTTACTCTCAATAATGATCAATAGTAGTCTAATGAGATTCCATCCCAGCTTTTACGGACCGTTAATTGATCCTCTCAATAGGAGGATATATGGCCAAGTTCAGGGATGACTCTGCTGGAGAGAATTAAGATTCGATTGTGCATCTCTCGCCTGCTGCCACCAATACTCAAAATTCATTCATTCTTGAGTGGGATTTTCCCACTCCGTCGGATGTGTTGATTTGAATGGATTTAGATGAGTCGAGATGGACACAAAGGGTGGGACGGAGGCGGATGCGATCCCCATCGAGCACATGACCTCTTATCACAGGATCTGTTTATTTTTTTATTTGAAGGAGATCGATATCTCTCCAACTTTTGCAAAATATAAAAGCTTTATTGATTTTTTGGGGGTAAAAAATGTTCCATATTTTTATCAGAATAGTTTTTATTACAAAATATCGTATACAAAGAACACTAGGCATTTCTCAGCTTAGGGAAATTCTTCTTTTCTAGGTCCTCCTGTCAAGAAGAGGAGACCCCTTGCTGGTACGATTGAGAGGAGAGTAAATCCTCAGGTCTAAGGACCTAAACCCTCTAATCCTCGCTTCTTCAT
>JAAZTK010002609.1:0-10846 GCA_036507255.1 Megalothorax incertus | reverse complement strand
AGGAAAGTTAAATGCATTTTCCTAAATTCGTAAATACAGGAAGCGAATTTAAATTACACACACAAATCTCCACACGAGTTCTCACTTCTCACGGCTCCGGCTGGAAAATATCATAAAAGTATAAAACCACGAGAAAAACATGTGTTTTTCCCGTCTGAAAACCTAATGGCTCCCCTAATTGGTTAATTGCATACTGCAAAGGCTAATCTAAATACCTAATATTCGTAAACAATAAAATTAACTCAAAATGATCATACCCCCCAAAAAAATTCAAATTTTAGGTTTTTTTTTTCAAAAGTAGGACAATTTGTTTACGTCAGGTTAAAAAATGGGTCAAAATATGATCCTAAATATTAGATTTAAAAGACTCTAATCCTGTGCATACTTGACTTTTACAATCCATAGTCTAGTAGTATATTCTATAGCATTATATTCAATAGAACTCAAGTGACAATTTAAGCTTGAAAGTTGGACAAGTATTTACCCGGCAATTGGCCTTTCCGTCTGTCCTCAGACAGGGTCCATAAAATTAAAACAATAAACAGAGAGAGACTGCAATTTGCTCATTCATTTCCTCCGTTTGTTTACAGTACACACTATACAATAGATATCCGAGATATGCTATATTCCTATCGTATTTCGCAACCCCATTTTAAAATATAGGTAATCCAATCATCTAATTCTAACCAGAGCTTTGAGATCCACTTGATTTTGTCAATAGGTAGGAATATAGTCACTAATACCTATATACTACTACTATTTAAAGAACGTACTCTACAGTGATCCTCTCGACCTTCTCTTAATGACATTTATACAACTCTTTGTTTGGCCTTTTTCCCCTTCACCGATCGTATTTTTAGCCTGAAAAAAGCTCATTACCCCGATCTCCTCCTTATCTTCAAAAGGAGCAATTTTACGAATTTCCCTTTAACAAAATAAAGTCCCAAATTCACTCGATTTCAAACGTGTAATAGGATTTTTTTTTGGCTATAAAAAGCCATAATTTACCGATTTCATGAATTTCATAAAAGTAGTACCTCCACCTTTTATTACTCCAAGCTTTATTGTCTTATGCAAAGTATGCCTATTTTGGAGTATACGAGTATAGTGGGTACTTACGGGGGCAAGTTGAAGGGTATTAAAGCATGATGATGAATTTGCATTATTTATACACGTGGAAAAGAAATGGAGCAATCAAGCTCCATATGAGCGTATATAAATCACAGCCAAATCTGACAATTTTGTGCTTTTATTAGCCCTGTATTTTTTTTTATAGTACTACCTTAAAGTCACATCCTTCAAGTCCTTATAAACTTTTATGCAATTTTTTTTACAAGGGTTAATTAATTTCAGATTGGAACACCAGTTTAAGGGAAACTTAAAAGGGAATATTGTACTTGTAATGTTCGGGGGGAAGGATCTCTTTCCTTAAACTGCCAAGTCTGATTGGAAATGTCGTTTCAAAGTTTTACTTTTGACATTACCAGTGAAATGTCTGTGGGTTTCAGAAATTCTCTCTTGCTTTTGCAAATTAGCCAGTGAAATATCTTTTAAGCTTCACTGAATTCAATTTCCCACAACCAGTTTAGGCCGAGTTCCCCCCTTTCTGTAAAAACTCAAATCAGGTCCTCAGTTGATGTAAACAAAATTCAAGGTCTTGAGCCGCAAATTTCGCAAGTCGCAGATTTACCCCCAATAATACAGTAATATACAAATATGCTCCGATTCAGGATAAAAAAGTACACCGGAAATTTGATCCCCCTCAACAGATTTCCTCAATTTAAATTTTTTCTTTATTAAATAAGCATTCATGAAATATTTACATGTCATTTTAATCCTGCTTAATTTTATTGCGGTTTAACTTGAAAAGTAAAAATACCTGAAACTAAAATCTAAATCTAATCAATCAGCCTGTCTACTACGCCTAGTCAAATCCCATTTGTCAATCATTAAAATGGATGCAATTTTTCCTCCTGGCCTGGGTTAAACTGCGTGCACACTTATTAGTAGTACAAATCTAGATAGATTATTACGAAATCCAATTTAAAGAGCTGTTGGACAATAATATACGCTCGTGTTGTAAAGAAGTTGTAAAACCTCGCGGTAGTAAACCCCCGGCCAGAGATCCAATGCACCTAATTATCTATATTGCGTTTTATGACCTCCTCGTGTGGCCCTTATCATTTCGACAAGTGCAATCGGTGAAGTTCGTTCCATTCCCCATTAAATAAGCTTTCTTTGAACTGTTAATCGGTTAAGCATACCGAGAAATTCTATTTTATTTTTAAAGCATCTAAGAATAACCTTTCAGCAGTCTACGTTATACGAATTACGAATAGTATAGCGCGAAATTGCCAAATTACAGAAGAAGAGTTGGATTCCCGTGCTGAACGTTGTTTGGCCCGATCTCCGAATTAAAGATAAGGATCGAATCAGCTTCAAGGAGCAATGATTTGGAACACAAGGTAAGACAGTCCATTGAATCAATTATTAAGAGTCAAAGTTTGTACATTTGGAGCCTTTCTTTGTTCATTCAAATGGACATGCAATCGGGGAAAAGAATTTGGGTAAATGGAGACTCGGGAGTAAAATGATACTGATCCTGAGGATCGATTTTGTCATCAAATTTGATTCGATACAATTCTAAGGGATAGAGAATACATTTTTTTACCAATCTCTTTTAACAAACAAAACAAAATCCACCCATCTCTCAGCTATCAAATCCTTAACACAAAAAAATTGAATCTAAATCTTTGAAGCTCTTTCTGAGAGCGAAATTATTTACGAGAAGAGGATTTGGTGAGAAATGGAAATAAAATGTTTTTTTTTCTACGAATCTCGATCACTTGCAGCTCTTCCTCACACTATCTCGTTCCAGCGTACTTGGAGAGAATTCAAATCAATCTCTTTTTGCAAGTCGTATCCTCCCCTAAACTTCATCTAGCCTGCAATCTCATACCAGTAAATGTAAATACTATTAAAGAAAACCGGGAAAAGGCATGTAGTACTTGTACAATCTTATTCAATCTGATTAAAAGTCGGAGAAATGTACTTGAACAAATTAAGTCACCCAATTTCCTGGAAATGGATTTGAAAGTCCGTTTTCAAACAAACTCTGATAAGGAAAAACATTTTAGCAATATACTACATGGTGCTATTAATATTAGACATTGCAATTTGCTTATTTACATAAATTGGAGCCCGGTTTTACTTTTAGGAGAATATGGATTTAAATCTTTGTGGAATTGGAATTAATGTAGTAGTTGAATACATACCAAGCATATTCAGAATCAGGACTTGTCGATTTTCACAGTAGAGCTCTGGGACCTTTTTAATAATAGACACACTCGAGACAAGCCGAGCTTAAGAGCTTAGGAAATCTTTAAGTGTCATTCAATGCTCATTTGAGCATACATATTACATACTTCTATCCTTATTTCCTACAATAGAGTGTTTATATTTTATTGTCAAACTGTCTTCTTCTCCTTCCTATTTTAAGAATAAGCTTCCCCGACCTTACCAATGACATCACGTGCTTTCTAATCTAATAGTTCTAGTAGTTTTTTTTATAGTAGGCACGATATATTCTTATCAAAGCCAAATATTGTAGAATATTGGATCGAATCCTTTCTTTATTAAAAGTTTAAAAGAGGAATGTGCGAGTTCATCTTTCTCGAAATCTATCAATCCTCCGCTAAATTTCCGAATCACGAGAAGAAAAATTTGATATAAAATTCGATACAGAGGTTTGTCACGAGCCAATTATCAATGTTCTGATCACAGATAACTCTTAGAATTAGAATTAATTGAATCATCTATAAATGAATCAATTTATCCCAAGAACATCAAGGGCAAACATTGTGTTATTTGTGCTGAAATTTCCTACAAAAATTATAAAAATATACCTACCTGTATAGGATATATCAGTATTACGAGTATAAGTATACCTCTTTATTAGGTAGAGTAGATGGGAAATGGGAATAAAAGCTAATCCTAAATACACAGATACACAGATACTACTAGTATTGTTACATATTGTACTTTGAAGCATACATGTGAAAGTATACTGATAGCCGGAAGTTTCCATTTGGTTAGGAGCTTCCCAGAAATCCCCCAGCCAAATAGAAACTGGATATGAATCCATGTATTACAATAGGTACAGGAATTTAGTAAAAGATTTCTTGGAATTTTACAAAAGATCCTTCAAATGACATTCGCATATCTCTCAAGAATTGATTTTAAGTGCTCTTTCCTTTGAAATCCAATATTGGCATTTAATATGAACTTTTAAGAAGCTAGTTCCTACTATCATATAGCACATTATAGTACAATAGATTAAAATGATTTTGATAGACTCGAGCTGATCGTGAGTAATGAAATATCGAGTGATTTATAGAGTATTTTCAGACGTGGGATCAGAGACCATAATAAATTACAGAGGCTTTGTATATATGAGCAAATTTATTAAAATTCCCCATAAATTTGACCTTCCGAAATTCCTAATAACTGTTTTATATTACGAGGAATCGGTAAAGAATAGAGATTGGGGGAATCTTTAGACAAATTTGCCAATTTCAGGGATTTGTGGGAATACGAATAGCGAGAATCCCGACAATGCTAATTCAATTGTAAGGGAAATCTACTCATTGTAGACTCGGAGTAATTAAGTCATATAAATCTGGGTTGAGATTAATGGGAAATGCTTGATTAGATGGGCTATTGGAAATATAGTCATTATTCCTGAATTTCCCAGCCGTGGCAAACTCTATTGAAGAATTGCGTTCAATTTGGCACGGATTATATATCGTATTTTGCTCAAAAGTCTAGCTTATTTACCCGTATACATATACAAATGTATGGATATAAGGAATTAACATTACAAGGAACAACATTCGTACTTATAGTTATATAATTTGGATTTGGTTAATTGGCAATTGACTTTGAAGAATATTGGTTGGGTAGATGAGATAAATCTTCCAACCCGTGACACTCGAGTTACAATTAAAATTATTTAACACTCGCAAACGACTCTCAATCCACACATTAAAAATCCAAAAAAGAATTTGGCTCTCTCAAATAAATGTCTTTGGTTAATCTTAAAGGATCCGTTAATCCATTACAGTCTATTATAATGGGACCCTAGAGGATATGAAATCAAATGTTAAATCAAAGCAATTAAAGTAGGACCGAGAAATACAGGAAATATCCGTATTACCTTTGTAAAATACAATATACATAGGTATACAATATAATTGGGAATCTGGGTCGAACGTTACGTGTGGCTAATACAAATGGGATTCAATTGAAAAAAAATATAGTAAAAAACCTTCTATATACAATGTAATTGTAGTATGTTTTTCGAAAGGATGCAACAGCTTCTGATCCCTAGACTCTGGAGAAACATGGAAAAGCATTTTGACTAAAAGTTTGTCCGCCGCCGCCTCTTAGAATATGATTACCTAATCCCAAATGACCACACAAAAGGGTATCTTGGGGGCTACAGGGCTCCTTATTTCTCACTTTTTGAATATTTATGAGCTAGAATCAGCTTAGAGCAGTATACTGTACCCTGGTTCACAAATCATGTTAATATCCTTTTAATCCATTAACCCGGAAGTCGGGATCCTCCATTCCCGACCTCGGAAACATTGCTAATTGTCTTTGTATTTAAAATATGGAGCTACACAATGTGTGGGAAATGTTTCAGAGCATCAAAAGGTCATCATAAATAAAATTTGAAAGATTTTAGAACAGGCTGGCATCTCGTATAGCTTGTGCAAGTGTCCTTAATTAGAGGTTGAGAACTTTCATGGCTTGAAATATGTAGCTGGCGGGTTGTGTAAATGCAAGAGTTTTTTAAGAAATGAGAACTTATCCTTTAAATTTCTTCCCCATCGAATCATCCCTGAATCCAGATGGGTGGAGGCGTCTTAATTGTTCTTGGGAACTGTCAAGACCCAAAGTGAGAAATTACTCCAAGAGTTTAGAGGAAAATCCTACTTTCTCCTCACTTTTTATTACTTTTTTCCGCTTCAACACTCTTAATTCACTGACTGGCAGTTTATTACTTTCTCCAGGGCCTCCTCTGTTGGTTTTTCAAGGGTTTTTTTCTTAGTCTTGGAGGAGGAGGAGGCTAAGCAAATAAGTGAGCAGAGAACCCTTCAAGTGGAGACTCTCAGGAAATGTGGAAATATATACTGATCACATATATGATGCTGTATGCCAGGGATGCTCTTCAATTGAGACACAAATTTGGCGTAAGAGATGCCTCCGAGTGCTTTCCCTACCTATCTATTATAATCTTCATTTTTCCTCATACGACGTTACCCTCGCTTTCTCTAACCATATTGTACTACTAGTACTATATACTACTCGTATCTTATAGTTATGTGGGATTAGATGGAAAAGAAACAGGATTAAAGATACTACAAAAGGGGGCTGTGAGGAAAATAAATGCCAGTTTGGAGAGGGAACTTTTATTCGATTTTCTTCAAAAGACCCCTCAACCATTCCCTTCCTCGCTAGCTCTGCTTGCAAACCATTGGAAATTCGTTGCTCTTCAAATTTCCAAAAATCTAAAGGACCAATAAAAAACCACACACAAAAGGAGCTTGAAGAGAGTTTGAAAGGTCATTATATTATGAAAGTGAATTCAAGTGCAAATATCCGTATTTCCGTGAAATTTCATCGAGATATTTTTCAATGTCTTGGATCGACTTGTTGCCAATAATGGATAATTTGTAGCAATTTAAAATCAACGAGTATTTGAAATAAATTGCTGTGTAAATATGAAATTGAAACAAAATTCAAATAGGCCCTTGCTTCCGCTCAACAATTTCTAATGGATGTTCTAGAGCATATGCATGGGGAATTGGGGAGTCTATTTATATATCATTAAAATGCAAATTTCGGGTTTATTTACTAAAAAGATCCTACAGGCATATTTACACAATAACTTGCATAAGCCTATGCATTCCAATTCAAACAAATATTGTACTACGATATTGAACTTTAACTTTGAATGCCTCTATTTTCAAGGTATATACCTACTATTTTTGATGGCTTTTGCGGAAAAAAACTTCTAAACTTTATAGAAAGTTACTCCAAAAGAAACCGTCAATATTATACCATGTTCAGTTTATCGTTAATCCCCTAATTTCAGTATATCTGTATACAACTTGTTAATTTACTTGGAATTTGGATCTATTATATATGCATTGCATTACCAAAGACTAAATTCCTAGAATCCAAACTATTATTGGAAGCTGAAGGAATTTCAAGATTTCTTAAAGTTCTTCAGAATCTAAAACAAATTAATATTGGATTCCCCGGAATCTTTTAATACTGGAAACTTGGAAGGTCTAACTCTGGATCTGAAATAAATTGAGCTATAGATTAAAGGGCTTTAGACATTTATGAGTATGACAATGGAGATTTATTGAGAAAGAATTAAGGTATACTTTACACTGTAGCATAGTATGAGCCCTTGAGGAGTATACCTACCTACTTTTATTGAATGGCATAATTTGAAAGTCTTGAAAACATATCCAGTGACCCAGACGAAAGACGCCCACTTAATCTTCTATATTTACATGAGTATGCAAATACATACCCCAATATACGACATTATGTAAGACTACTGATATTCATTAATCCCAAGTAGATTTGACTCTCTTACATACATATCTAATAAGGAGCAATTTTTCTCTTCTACAGAGTTGGATAGAAGGATAATTTAAATTTATATTTGCTCTTGAGCGAATTTACAAATTGCAAATTTTACTTTCAAATTTTAGGAACCGTTGATTTGCTTTTTTTGAAAAATTTATAAATCCTTGTAATTTTCAAGTTCATACTCTGCACTGCTCCAGTGTAAATGTTTACCGTACTTGTCGTTAAACTGTTCGTGTTTGAACAGAGCTAACCGGTACGTTAAATTTTAATATCTGTGTAAACTAAAAAAAATTCTGAATTGATTTGTTCATTCAATAGTAATACAAATGAAATTCAAAAGCAGACCCTGTTACAAAAAAAAAATAATAAGCTACTAGTAGGGTATAGTATCTGGAATACTCAAATTATTCAAAACTTTTAAGTTTTTTTAACACCTTTCTCCAGTCTAAACAGTCCTTCAAAGAACAAAATCAATGCTCAAACATGTGCATTTCTGCAAAAAAAGACCCATGTATTATCTCCTTGAAAGAGATAGTTTTTTTTTCTATAAAAGGTTTACATCTTGCAACCCTATTCATGGAAAAATGCTTTTAATGGGCTCTTTATCCCGGGTGAAAGGACGGTGGTGACAGGTGAAAGCACGTATTGTATAGTTAGCCTCTATTCAATTCATTCAGGACGGGGGGAGATGAGGATTTTGGAGGGGTAAAACCACAATCTCTCTCGATCTACCTAATCAAAGTTATAAAGCAATTCCTCGTGTTCAATGGCCTTGATTTGGCCACAGATGACAAGGGCATAACACCCTTGTGTAGGTAAATAAGTAATCGTAACCCGAGGGAGGAGGTCCCCCCATCGACTCCAATATGCTAAGCATCTTTTTGGATAAATGGCGAGTAAACGGGCATACTCTCATGTGGGTTACTGGCAATACAGTATAATACTTATTGTAGGCCTATCTTGAAATTGAAATCTGTTGAGTTTGCGGGAGGGCTCCCTATAATGTACCGGGACTGTTCCCCCGTTTCGGGACTCTCTCATTCCCTGCCCCTCCGTGAGTTAAACCAGTTTCTCTCTCGCTCTCTCCCTGAGTTCTCAAGTTGCCAAAAAACTGTTATAATCTCCAAATCCCCCTTATATATATCATTTATGTGTCCCAGTACACCTCATTGCACTCGAGGGAAACTCGCTGAAAACAATCTTATTATTAGGTAAGCCAATTTCATTAAAATATTAGAGGTTATAGTTAACTTGACTAGGTCAGCCTTTTCACGCTCGCAAAGATAAAGGGAACAGAGTTTAATGGGTTGGAACTTTAATCAGAAAGAGTATATGTATTTAGATTAAAGTAGTAAATTATGATAAAATACCTAGCAGCCTAGCAGTAGTAGGTTGACTTTGCCGGGAAAAATGGTTTGATCGAATGGAACATGACTTGGAATTAGGTACAAAGATTGAATATTCAATATAATACTATTGCGTTCCCCACCTCAGCTTTCTCAGCTCTCTTTTGAGTTTGATTTGCTCGTAAATCAGTCATACAGATATTTATTAGTATGTATTAGGCCGGTAGGAAAGCAGGGGGGAATCTGGCACACGGTGTAAAAAGGAGTTTCATGTCATATTATTCTCCATCAATAAATCAAAGGGGATCTATTCAATTGGGGCATGAGGGTGGTCCTCGATGAGGATGTCGAGAGCGTGAGATATTTTGAATCAGAGCATAAAAAGTTTATTAACAAACTTAACGGTCGGAGGAAATAAAAAAAAAGTTAAGAGGAAGACAATATGTAGATAATTCCTTCTGGAGAAGAATAATAATTTACAACTTTACTGTACAATGAATTGCATATCAAGAGAAGAATAAGGCCTAGATAAAAAATAAAACTGGTAAGTCGTGTAGGAAAAGTTAAAGAATTGGGGGTGATCTTTCCAAGCTGGAAAAAAAACTTTTAAACTCTCAAGGGAAAGTCTCTCCGGCCGACAAAAGTTAGATTTATGATTATTAATTTGTGTCAAAGACTCAAAAGAAGCTCGTGGATTGAAGTCTTTGACGAGCTCTCATATTTTACACTTTCAAAGGGATTACACATATACGACGGACAGAAGGAAAAGGTGGGTGTAACTTTTTTTCTGTTTTGTGATGCACTTTCCTACAGAGGTAAAGTTTTTTCAGTTTTTTTTCTACAGATATAAAAAGGAAAAAGTTTGATTTTTTTGTGGCTCTTCAATTTCTGTCTCCAATTCATTCGTTCTCCAGGAATTTGTCTCGCCTGGACACAAATGATCACAAATTAAACTTCCTGGAAAAGCCATGCAGTCCAATATTTTAAAATCCTAGACTTTAATTAAGCTAGTAGTTCGAATCTCCTAATCCACCCACACGGTCCTTCTCTGAAACCCAATTGAGGATATTATATAGGGAATCCCTATATAATTTTAGGGATACATAATGGGTCCTTTAAAATTGAATTGTCCACCAAAACTCTACTGACTGACTGACTGATTGAAATTTCCTTTTGCATTGTCAACAACCTATCGTTGCAGTTAAGTACTACCTACTTTAGATTTAATTGATACACCTACAGGGAAACCTTTCTGTTGACAGCCTCATTTGTTTAGCTTATCCTTCAAAACTAGGAATTCTAGAATCTGGAATGAAGGGATTCAGATCCAGGTGGGCATATATTCTATGAAATGTAATCAATGTTGGCTTGAGTGGATTTTGGAAATCCTTGAATCATGGATAAATACTCTGTACTACTACTTTATGCAATACAATGGATTTAATCAATATCCATACAATATCTGTAGATTTTCTTGAATAGTTATTTGGGATAATTTGTAATAAGAATTCTTATTTTTCGAATTTTGGTAAACATCCGGTATACATTCCTGTACGGTAGCTGTGTGTACATTTAAAATCCGATTCCTTGAATTTACTTGGACTAGTATTAGGTAGGATATTATATGAGACTTTCTTTTTAAAGGAATATCTCGGTTCATTATTTTTCCTATTCATATTTTAGCATTGATGCATTTGATTAAAAAAACCGCATATCTTTCATATGAATTCTCTTGATTCATCTCTTGGAATTTGAAATAGGAATGTATTTCTTTGAGATGAAAAAATACCCAGAGTCGATTTCCGAATTCAAAGGTTCAAAGGGAT
>JAAZTK010002608.1:0-10850 GCA_036507255.1 Megalothorax incertus | reverse complement strand
AGGTGAGGAGACCCAGAGAAGTTTAGTAGCAAGAGTTCAACCTCTGATGATATCCTGGCGGAGCTAAAGGGTCGACTGCGTGTATTTGGACATGTATTGGTAAGAAGAAGGCAGGGCGAACTCATCTTCTCAGCAGCCACCCCATCCTAAGCTCTCAGCAGCTCCTCTGAGGATGAGTCTAGGTATCCGTAGATAGATAGATATTGTAGATAGATGTGTAAGAAGAAAGGTAACCAAGAGGTCATTCACAATCAGACTCCCTCTGCCAACTTATATAGGATATCCCTGGCCCTAATGGGCTATCTATACAATTTGCATATACACTAATGCGGACTGGGTACTCGTACTACTAGGACGAGTACATGATACACCCATCATCATCCTCCTCCTCCTCCTCCTCCGGCGGACAAACAAACCCAACAGAGAGTTCATATGCGGATATCGACGACGACACGAGGTGTGTGAATTTAATTCATATGATTTGAAAGTCTATTAATAAGCCACCTAAGAATAATCTTTAAATGACCCGAGTCCCACACCATTCATTCAGAATCTAAGATCTCTTCCGGATACACAATTTGTATATATCTTAATTCTAATTTAATGCTATTCATTGACATACCTCCGAGACATACAGCGAGTCTATGCATTGACATTGAAAAGTAAAATCCCGATGAGGAGGAGAAAAAGTCGAATAATAAATAATTGTCTGTGGAGGTAGGTATTTATTTTGGGATGGTCAATGGATGGGGGACTTTGAAGAAGGAGAAGGTTAAGGCCCTTTAAGGTTCTATTCTTTTCATCGTGGCCTGTCTGAGTCCCTGAATCCAGGGACCTTCGGTTTAAAAGAACTTGATTATATTGTACATAGTATTTAAGCGAGAGTCCAAGGGCGAGGACTTATTTCAGGGACAACTTATACTATAATAGCCTTATACTTGACCTTATACTTGAAGAAGAGGACCCTTTAACCTGTCTTATATTGTATGGGTATACCTAGAGTGAGACCTTTGACTCTTTTTTTAGAGCCGAATAAAAGGGGAATAAAAGACGAGCCGAGGGGGCTGTGTCCACGAGAATGAGAGATAGGACCAAATCCATATCATTATCATTTGGTGACATTATTTTAGGGGGAGCCCTCCACCGGCTTAATAAAACCTTGAGAGATATGGCTAAAAATTCTAATTGAGTAATAGCATATAGATAAATACAATATATGTACTAATCCTAAGTAGGTTTCCAGTTTTTTAGATTTTTTTTAGTAAAATATAATTTATTATAACTTACTCCTGGTTAGAGCTGTACGTATGATTTTTCATTGAAAACTATTAATTAGGGCTATTCAGTGGTGTGGATGCCAGGATTGAAAATTCGGACTTTCCGCTAGTAGAATAATAGTAAAAAAAAAGTTCTTAAAAGTTCTTAATTGTTCATGAAAGTTCTTCGAGACCGTCCAATTATTCCGCAATTCCTTCCTCCTTTGAATCTAATCCTGAGACTTACGGGCCCTTTTCGTCAACCAATGGTGGATGAACTGGAGCTAAATAATTAATCAATTTTAAAATTAATTATAAGCATTAAATGCATTTATAGCATGCTTATGAAATTGAATGCACAGTGCTTACGTCTTCCCTCTCTAATTTCCGCCATGTCCCTTTGTTGACGAAGGAGGCACTATTCTCAAAGAGTTCATAATTAATTAACTTTTAAAGTTTTAATATTATATCAATTAAAACTCAATTAAACCTCTAATAAATGTCAACATACCTCGTGATCCAAATTCCAAATGATACTTCATAGTTCATTTTTGACCTATGTTGTGCATGATGCATAGCACTATATCGGCAAATGAGGATATCCTTGGCCAAATCTGGGTGAGCCTAATAATATTTAAACAATATTAATTGACCAATTAACTTCTAATTAATGAAATCTTACGGAACGGCATCCGCCAAACGTACAGGGAACCTCTTTCTTGGGATTGAGTGCTGGGAGTCGTAAGGGCACTCCTATCAGGTCATTTTGTGTGCCATATATTTTGAAATTAATTAGATTTTGGTAGCTCATGGTTTAATTGACGATGGTACTGACGATGTCAAACTAATTAAAAAGATTAAAAAATATTGAAGACGGTCAACTTTTTTTACAAAAAAATAAAATGACGCGTTTTATTCAATTTCCTCACTACATTTAGCTTTAAAGTTTCAAAATGGGGCGAGCTGACACGAGGTCAATTATAATAGCAGCGACCGGTTGCGACCCTTAAAAGTTAAATCATTAAAAAAGGCTAAATGTGTCGTCTTTAATTCCTTAAATAGTTAGAAATCTAGCAATTAATTGCAATAAATTAGGCGAGGTTTAAAAGATCCATTAAATAATAGACATGAATTTTTCCCTAGGGGTTGACCTTCGAATTGGGGTTGGAAATGGAATGCTGTAGGGACCCTTCCTGACATAGACATCGATTGCTCTAACCGCGAACTGGTAGCAACCAAAAGACTGAACGACTCGTTCTCTGAGTCGTTCTCTGAACGACAGAACGACAAGAACGACTCGTTCTTGTCCATTTCGGGAACGGGTTTAAGAAATTTCGGATTTTTGAGATTTTCGGGTTTTTTAGGCAAAAAATAAATAATCCAATTCATTTGAGATTCTTGTTTTAAAACAAGAGGGGTATTATAGAAAAAAATGTGTTTTATTTTGAATATAAATCTCGGCATATTACGGAGTATACCTCTATAAAATATGTAAATGCTTTATAAAATAAATTAGAATAAAGACTAGGTGTTGTGATCTTCAGGATCTTCTCCCTGAGCCCTTAATTCCTCCTCTGAAATAGGTCTCAGAAAGTCACGATCTTCATCTTTCCCTAAACATTTAATAGGCAAAAGATCCCCTGGTTTGCTCTTTTTTGCACAACGATAAATCTCCCTAAATATAAATGAAAAACATTATTACAATAATACAATTTGGTTTTACAATTGAGATTCTGAGAAATATCGAAAATATTGTACCTAGTGGGCTTATGTTTTGTAACAATCGTCTCGCAAATCTTTCCACTGCTTGTGCATAGCCTGCAAATTGTATGTCCTCCTCTGTAAAAAAATATAATGATCTAAACATCTTTGAGAATGGTAAATTGATAAGATTAAGTACCTTATCAGGGGTACTTCGATTACCCTAGGCCAGCGTTCATCGTAAGGAGATCTTTCATCTGCAAAATTCAAAGATTTGAACAATTTTGCCAAAAAGAAATCTATAAAATCCTATTTAAAAAGCATACCCTTTTTGAGTACAAAGTAAGAAAACATTCCCTTATGCGTAAGTTCCTTTTCAAAAGGGAGTAGAGGTTGGTATTTAATGGGGAATTTACAGGCATTGTAGCCAGCTAGAAATCTTGGACAATATTCATCATGTGGACACTAGAAATAAAGATACTATTAGAATTGGCATAAAAAGGGAGTGTTAAATTCAATTACAGGTGCAAATACATGTCCCCTCGCATGGAATTTATGAAATTTGTCATCTTCTTTCTTGTCAGGTCGTATAATAAAGTCTCTAGCTTGATTCAGCGCCTATAAAATAAGTTAAATGAGCTTAGAAATGCGTTTTAAAGCTAAAAATAGGATATACTCACTGCAAATCCCGAACGATTTCCATAATCTATTAAAACTAGATATTTTTCAGTCATTTCCCAAAGGTGTTT
This sequence comes from Megalothorax incertus, assembly GCA_036507255.1. NCBI lineage: Eukaryota > Metazoa > Arthropoda > Collembola > Neelipleona > Neelidae > Megalothorax > Megalothorax incertus. The sequence continues at coordinate 7,144 of JAAZTK010002608.1, read as the reverse complement.
AATGATCTCGAGCCTTGTAGAAGCACTGGGAAGATCTAACATTGAGAAACTGCTTACTATAAGGTCATAAGTTCTCTAAAAATGAGCCAAACATTAGTTTAATGATATTTTAAAGCTTTATATCTGACTTACAAATCGTGAAGATGGTAGAAACTGACGATAAAACACATTCTTAAACATTAATTCGTCTTTATCGCTTGATTTGGATCGAATCAGGCGCTCAGAAATGTCATGCATATCAATAGATGTGTCTACATTGTAATGCTCTTGTATTACTTTAGGCCAAATTGTATTAGCAGCCCTTTAATAAAATTTCAAAAGTCATTTTAAAATGTTTAGGGTATATTTTAATGGCTAATGAGTAATGACTAATAAAGCTTACCACATTGCAGTCCCTACACCAGATCCAAAATCAAACAAGTTTTGAGGCTGGAAAGAAGCATCTCTGGTCCGTATTTCTGAAAAGACTTGATGCAGAATTGAGTATTCTAACGGAGATCGAGCTGCCAAATATTTTAGGCAAGTTTCCTCATCGTAATTGACAGGCTTCCAAAGGTAGATCATCTTTGAAAGGTGTTGCTTGATCCGATTTGCATTTACAACCTCTAATTGGTGCCGTTCTTCTTGGCTTAAAAATGGTACGAGGATTTGATCTGAAAAATAAAACAATAATAATATAATATTGACAAATGAATGATTTTAATCATATTACCTTTTGATTCAATCTCTTGGGCCGCTTTGGCATAAGCCTCTCGAAATTCTGCCCTTTCTACAGGGAGCTGCCTCCTCAATAATTCCTCAAAGAATTCATCTGCTGTTTTTCTTAATCCTTTAGGTTCTGCCTCTTGAATAAATAAAATTGAAATAAAATTAATTTTAAATGTTTCATAAATTATATTTGAACTGCCTTACTCTGATTAATGTATTGTTTGATATTCTCTAATATATTTGCTGGAATTAGGGTCTTTTTCTGGTGAATTATTCCAGGATGGTGTTTGGCCTTAAATGTGTCCTTGAGGAGCTCATCCTCGACTGAATCCGCTACCTCAATGTCAATCCGCTCCGGTCGCAAATTCGCCTTTCTGGAAGATTTTTGCTGCAAAAAAGATACATTATGATTTCACAAATTGATAAAAAGTAATGTTCAGGCATGATTATCATGCCATGATAAGTATACATATAACTACTAATTCCTAATTAGTAAATGTAGTGTATTAATTGCAGTACAAAACAATACAAAGTTTGCAAATTAAAATATATTTAATTTAGATAGATTAGTCATTAGATTAAAAGTTTTAATTTACCCGAACAAAAATAGAAATATCGGAATCGTAAAGAATTTGAGGGACAAAGGCAATCCTCCGTGTCTGCTGCCGTATGCTCCTGAACATCATTAGTAATTATTAATTAACTACTAGTTTTTTTATTTATTTTGAACCAATTAAAAAAGAATTGCCAAAAAAATAACAATTTGCTCGTGTTAAAAAAATCCTCCGGTTTGAATTTTGTTATGCGCAAAATTGAACGCAATTTAGCTGCATTATAGTATTTGTGCAATGCAATGCAAAGCAGAACTGCAAAACGTTTGCAAAACGTTTGCAAAACGCAAGGAGGATATGCAAATCGTTTGACGTTAGAATTTCAATAATGAAATTGAAATTCTCGATTTTATACAATCCTATAAAATATAAATATGTATATAAATATAATATAGAATTTCAATAATTAAATCATTGATTTGAATAATTGCAAAACTGCAAGGATTAAGTTTTAATCATTGCAGTTTTGTAACTTTAATAAATTGTATACCTTTTTTAAACTTTAATTATTTAGATGGAATCGCGCTTGCTAAAAAAACATTTTTTTACAAACTAATCATAAAATATTAATCAATCGATCCTACCCACTATCGTACTTTTATTTTAAAAGAAAGGAAAGCTAAAAATCACGTCACGTTCAATTTTAATCACCCAATAATTAATCAGCTTTAAGAATTTGTAAATTCTAAATTCTAAATTTGGGCGTAGCTTGTAAATTAGGTATCACTATCTACCTACTATTGTATTTTAAGTGCATTGTGCATTGGCGTAGGAGGACAATTACATATTGGATATTTTATGCTAAATTTAACAAAATGCAGCTTAATTCCCATTGCATTTCATTTTCATTGTCCCATTCACTTTCCTAAATGCTAAATGCATACAGCTCCCACAGAATGAATAGAGAGGATCTCTCGAGATTATTTAAGGACATGCAAACATATAGCACGAAGGCTTTTTGCACTTCCATACAAGAAGGAGTTTAAAAGCTTAAAAATCCTTAAAAACCTTAATATATTTTTAATAGCCCTTTGCTTTCTGCTTTTCAATGCAATCCTCCTTTCTCTCCTTCCTGAACTTCTTCCTAGTCGAATCCTTTATGCAAAGAAATCCTAACCTATGCCCTTTTACGATATATTGTTGTATTTTATGTCCAACTTTCTAATACTCTACTCCCCATGTATATTCGAATGATATATTTTAATTCCTGTCATTTCATTCAAATCTCTCGATATATAATTTGATTTTGATTGCTTTACTGTACACTCTTGTTCAAAGAAGGACAAACCCTCGGTCATTCCCAGTTCATTTCGACCCTTTTTCCTCCCCCCAATAATTCATATAATCTCGTTCTGCAATAAAATAATAGATATTGAGGAAGGAAAGCCCAGAGGACTTTTAAAAAAGATCCTACTGACTTACTACTAGCACTCGACACTCGCGAACAGATAAATAAACAGGAGCAAAAAAGAGATCTCGAGTACTCTGAAGGCGATTGATTTTGATTGACAAAAACTTGCAAGCACTCGGCACTCGGCTTGTCTTGCATTCCACAAAAAGTTGTTCACTTCAACAATTTATTTACTTCGAAGTAAATAGTACAAGATTACAGTAATACAGATCCCAAGCATCAAGTCAAGTCACTAACCCAGTTTCTATTAAGCTTGGTAGTAGTATAACATTTTAAGAATCCTAGCCCATTTTCGCCCCTCAGAATTCAAAGAACTCAAATGCAATGGTGTTAATTGCTTTCCTATTCTCAAATTCTTAATACTAGATTATCTTCATTCTTTTGTCATTCTAAAATGTCCCACAGTCCTGGCTGGCATCCGGTAGTCTCCTCATCACCAAATTCTAATCTTGTCCAAATCACCAAACTTGATATATCATACCTTGTAAGGCTGATTTCGCAATTCCAATTCAATTTCCTTCACAGCTAGAGCTCACAAGTCCCCCCTTAACATGTATTATTTCAATCGTAAGATATTTTTGCAATCAGACTCCCAAAATGCACACCCTTAGGACCCTAGGTAGCTACTCATACTTAAATGGGGCCTTCCCCCGCTGATTCCTCAAAGGTTTAAATCATTTCCCTCATCATTTCCATTCAATTTCATTCATACAAGTTATTCAAAACCAATGAAGCTATTATCTCTCATCAAATACTCTTGTAAATAGGTAATCAATCATAATTTAAGCACCTCAGGCGCTGTAATTCTTGGAACAATACTCTTTGATTCGAGCTACGTATGATTCATTCATATTGCAGATAAACCAAGCTAGAAACAAAGGGATTAATTACTATCCTAGAGCTAATAATGGCCATATATCTTCCCCTCATCTCATCAGCCTTATCTAACCTCATCTTTAATGCTATATTGTAATGCTTAAAATTGAAAAATACCTTATTCCAAGCTATTTTACCCTTAAAAAGTTTAAAGTATTCAAATTGTAATACTGTAGTTGTACATATACCATTTGTACTGATATAGATCTGCCTATGCACTTATAAGAAGAGCCAACCTAATTACAATGTAATTATTATGTTCTCATGTAGAAATTATGTCCAAGGATGAGAAAAACTGCAATTGCCTCTCACTTGCTGCTCTTATGCAATTGAATTCTTTTAAATAAAAATTAAATATGCGCAAAAAACAACAAACTTTCATTTTTAAACATTTCAATCTGGCTAATCTCAATGCGGAATCTCATATAAAAAATTAAGAATGCAAAATGGTACTTCCTCTCCACTCATATTCACCGTGTTTTGAATAAACTTTGCATTTTAATCGAGGGAATCGAGAGAATCTCGAGTGGAGGGTGATAGAACTCTTGTGTAATCTCATATTCTATCGGAAAAAGACATTAGACACACTGTATAAAGGATTTTTAATCCTCGAACCATTCTAGCTTTAAAGATAATCCATTCAGAGTCTTAAAGGATCACTTGGCTCAATTAACGGGGTTGGTCATATGCATTGGGGGGAAAAACTCTAGTGCTAAACTGTGTAAAACACAGTAAAACCTCAACCTCAGAGCCCTAAGGAGTATTCTACTGGTTAATGTTAATAATGAGACCTTCAGAGACTCGCAGAATGAATTTAATATGCAATTTCCCTCCTCGAATTCACCCATGCATATCCAATCATAATGATATTCATATTGTTTTTGGGGTAGTTGTAATTTATGGCATTGAAACCGTAAGGTTGAGGATCTTTCGGCTCGGAACAAAGCCCTCAATTCCCAAAATTGCATGAAAATTCAAAGATTCAAGATTTCAATCTCATCCTCGGCAAGATTGAAGATCGTGAAGACTTGCTAAAAGCTCGTCATATCTCTCCAATCTGTAAACTAACCCCTCTGATCAAAGGGGAATCCATTGACTTTTCATTAGGGTCGTGTATTTACAGAGAATCTGGCTCGGAAATGAAATCAAGGCGGACCGGAAGTAACAAGTGGCCAAGGTGGGGGTTGTAGTTCGCCTTAATTGCATTCAGAAGCTCACAAGATTTGACACCATATGCACTCGGTCTTATTGTGCACATGTTACTCTCCTCGAGCTTCTTCTGTTTAAAGCAATCCATCAAAAAAGGAGTCTACTAAATCGAGAGTAGGCAATTACAATGTATTAAGACGGGGGTTGAGGAGCTCCCAGGACCCAAGCTCGGTGTGTACAACCCTACAAGGCGGATATCCGCTCCTCTAGCCCTTTATGTATGATATTCTCCCACAGATAAGCTTGCTGGTTTTAAAAAAATGGTTGGGTTGAGGAGCTCCCAGGACCCAAGCTCGGTGTGTACAACCCTACAAGGCGGATATCCGCTCCTCTAGCCCTTTATGTATGATATTCTCCCACAGATAAGCTTGCTGGGTTTAAAAAATGGTCAATCTCGGCTCTCCCCAGTCCCTCCTCCGTCCAAAGTCAACTCTCTCACCAAAAGATAGAGGGTAAATCAGGCTTCAAAGTGTTTATTTCGAGTTTTGGCGTCTTCTACGAGTCTCCCAGTCTCTCATGAGGACTCCCGAGACTCAGCCATAGTACATCTGCCTCTCCAAGTCCCTCAAGTCACTCTCCTACTTCCAATTGGTTGGGCTGAAGCCCCTCCAGATCCTGATTTAAAGAGCCGTTCAAGGGCAAGAAGAGTATATAGGAAAGATATAGGGCATATTGAGATTTGTAGGGATATAGGAGAGTTTGTAAGGGCGTTTTATTTTTCATTTTGGAGGACCAGAACAGGTAGGTAGGTACACACACTACGGCATACAAAGTCCCCGGGCAAAAACAAACTAAATCCCAGTTAGATGTGCTTACTTTTACAGGTATACGGTATACCATTGTGATTTAAGGCAAAGCTGTATATTGGTTTATAGGTTTAAATTGAACAATTGCTCATCTAGAGTCATTTCCCACCTGGTTCGAGCTTACTTGTGGGCCTATGCCGTATTCTCCGAAGGGGGAGAGTCTATTTTGAATGATTGTAAATGGTGTATATGCCCTATTGAGTTCTTCGACTCCTCAGCTCACGTCTTCTACGCTTCGCTCTTTTGGGGGATGAAGAAAAAAGCATTAGGGGGAAGAAGGATGACGAGGTGTAACTGGTTGGAGGGAAGAAATCACTACGAGCCTCGAAGAAATAATATTTGAGGTGCAATGAAAGAGCGTAGAAGCGGGTTGTAGTACATTTGTATGGCATAATATTCATTTCCTTCGGAGGAGGAGGCTTCAAAAACCTCCAAGCCCTCAAACCAAAGCCAAAACCGTGTACCAAGCTTTAAGGGTGTACTTATGTATACCGCACGGAGGAAGAATATCCTGTGATTTAAAATGGATTCCCCATACAACCCTCCCATGTACTATTTCCTTATGAAACAATGTAAAAAGGCATCAAATTAATTCATATTTTGAACATTTTGAAGACCACCTTTGAAATTAGGCTCTAGAAAATCACAAGGAATTAAGATTTATTCAATTTCTCGCATTAGAGTGCATCTCTTCGCATTTCTAGATGTAATTTCTAATGGTAGATGAGCAAATTTGATGTAAATCGAGAATTTTAAGCAATATGCTGACTTTTCTTAACGAGGGGTAATGAAATTTCAATGGATAAATGAATTTTACACTCGTAGAACTCGATTTCTTACACTCTGTACACTCTTAAGGGAAGTTGAGGAGGAGAGAGGTTATGTATTGAGCTTATAATGAGTATATGTGTACCTTGAGAGCTTGGCTCTTGGTAGATTGTACCGTAGATTGTAATATTTCTTGTTCTTGAGCTAGTATTCACCCTCTCTCCTCCTATACTCGAATCTTATACCTTGAAGTAAGGGTTGTGAGGCTGTAAAGCTGGCAGAGAAGGGGATAGGGAGAGAGACAGTCACAAAAAAAATGTAAACTAGCTTAAGCCCCATAGTCTGAGCAATAGTATTCTCCGAGGCACACCTGTTGGCTTCACAATCTTCACATTTCCCCTCTCGGGGTGGTACAAATTTCGGATTTAGAGGTGAGAATTGATTCTACAAAATTCGGGATAGTGTTTTTAAAGAAGTGTGCGAAAACCCAAGTGTTTTTCATTGATTAGAAGTGAATTAAATCGATATTTTTGGAGTGGACCGAGGAGCAAAGGAGCCCTAAAAAAGTTCCCCTCCATTTGTATTTACCTATTGCTGCATTTGCATATGCACGCTATAGGGGCCATTATATAGGGCTCAATCCTTTTTCATATGCGGACTGCGGAGTAGTGCAAGGTGTTTCACAAATATAAACACAAGGGGTGAATCACTTGTCATTTGACTATCTGACTCGGATAAAAAATATTCAAAATGTA
>JAAZTK010002607.1:0-10853 GCA_036507255.1 Megalothorax incertus | reverse complement strand
AAATACTGTAATCTTCAATAATGTCGAGGACTCTAGTCATTTGGCTGAAAATCAACACTCGAGAACCCTGATCCTTCAGCTTGGGTAGAAACTTGTCCAGGATAACAAGCTTCCCACAATTGGTTACAAGATGTGTATCCGTTGTATATGGAGGCCCAGGCTCTGCTCCATCAAATAGATAGGGGTGGTTGCAACACTTCCTTAACTGCATTAAAATGTTTTGGAGCCTCATCTTCTCAATCTTTCCCGCTCCATTCACAATGTCGATATCCTTCATGAGGACTTTTGTATACCATTCTCTTTGCATTTTACTCAAACCAATGTAAATTTTGAGTTCCTTTTTCGGCTTAAGCTTTTTCTCCACATCCGATTTGAGACGCCGCAGGAGGAATGGACGGAGAACAGAATGCAGTCTCTCAACTAACGCCTCATCCCCCAAACAGTTGTTTGTATTGAACCAAGAGTCAAAATCCTAAGCATATTTAATGGCAAAAGTACTCATTGTTATTAAATCAAATTGCATATAATATGTGATCTCACCTCGGAGGAATTAAATACATCTGGAAGCAGAAAGTTCAGCAAAGACCATAGCTCATGGAGATTATTCTACAATATTTCATTAATAACACAAACTTTAAATTAAATAAAAAAATATAATCATACTTGTAGAGGTGTTCCCGTAAGCAAGAGCCTATTCCCCGATTTAAATTCGCGTACATATTCAGACAATTTGGATTTTTCATTCTTGATACGATGAGCCTCGTCGATTACTAAAAGTAGTATTGAGTTAAGCACAAAATATTAATTACTCTGTGAGTAGAAAATTTAAGATACGAATTGTAATTAAAAATTCGATTTACCGAGATACCGCCATTGAAACTTTTTTAATACTGATCTTTCTCGCAGAATCATCTCATACGAAGTGACACATACATCCCATTCTCCAGGAATTAGAACCTCTCGAATCATGGTATTCTGAACAAAATAAAAGATATTTATAAGTTGAACTTTAAAGTTACTGGCATAAATATTGTATTAAGTACTTACTCGACTTTCTGCATCCCCAATAAGACAAACGGCTCGGAGAGTTGGACACCACTTTTTAAATTCCAGCATCCAATTAGTGAGTGTTGACTTTGGAGCGATTACAATGTGCGGACCATGTATGTTTCGATAATGCTTCATATAGCCGAGAAGAGAAATAGTTTGTAAAGTTTTTCCAAGACCCATTTCGTCGGCCAATATCCCGTTTATTCCGTTCTCGAACAGGGATATCATCCAATTAAGCCCTCGTACCTAAAATAGATTGTATTTAAAACCACAATCAAAGCTATTTAAAAAGGAACTGTACTTGATAATCTCTCATTTCGCCATTCTTGATGTAATGAGGAGAAGAATCAAAGCTTATAATAGTCTTTAGAGCTGCATTTGTCTCAGCTAACAATTCCTCATCTTCCTCTTGCTCAGTTTTTCGGTGGCGATGACTGAAAAGTAATAATTTTTAAACAACAATTCATTAATTCATTTTTGAGCCAAAGTGCTTACTCTCCAGCTTCAGACACTCTTCTTGTTTCAACTTTCTTCCCCTTTTCTTTTGGCCCAGGTTTCACTTTTAGAGGACTTGGTGGAGATTTGTCCTTTGAGGCTGCAACCGACATCATAAAATGAGAAAAGATTTCCGTTTGCTTGAGGAGGTAGTCAAACCGCTTCCCTTGATCTTTTATCATCTTCACATCAAAATCTCCCTTTGAGGAAGCTACCCCAGTGTCCGAGGAATTACTCTAAAAAATAAAATTGCAAAATGCAACAGAATTAGTTTTTACTAATTAGGATTGCCAAAAATGTTAAACAAGGGGTTTAAAAATAATATTAATTCACCGATCCTTGTTCCTTGTCGCTCTCTTCTTCCATTTTGCTCAATCTTCACAGACACTAATGGAAATATACAAATATATTATATAATACATAATATTATCTTAAAAAGTATTAATTAAAATTTCCAATTTTGTAGATTTTAATTAATTTGCACAATGTTAAAACAATTATCTAATCTTACATGACTAATATCAGTATTATACACAAAATGGGATTATCGGCGAATCCCTGTCTGGAGCTTACCAAAAACTTTAAGCGGCAATTGTAGACTCTCCTCGCCTTTCAATAAAATGGGAACAGTACACTGATTAATTTAATAATTAAGATGACAAGATTGTTGGAGAAATAATTTTGGATAAAGATTTTTTTAAACACAAAAAGTAAAAATAAGATTTTGCCTCGAATCAAAATTTTTTTATCCAACTAACCGAAAATAGACACGATATAGCCGGGCATATGAATCTCAATTTACCCCATGCTTCCTTTGTTATACTTATTAAGACGTTACCTCCAAAATTATCGTACATTTTACCTATTTTAATTATCGTATCGTATTTATCGTAGTATCGTATTTAACAGGTAGCTAAGAATAAAGAAATGCAAAGTTTATATTTTGTCAACAATGAAGGACGTAAAGTTATTTATTAGAAATTGAGAATGGAAGTTGAATCAAATAATTTACAAATTACAATGTTAATAATATTAGGTATATTAAAAAATCTTAAATTAATTATGTTACATTTAACTAGAGTTATAAATAATTGTATACTGCAATTAATTTCAATTAGGTAGGTATACTTATTTAAGAGATTGCCCAGTATTCATTTAATGACAAATATTAAATACATATTCCCTAATCATCTATATCCTATAATTACTAATATTATATCTAATAAAAAATTTATATAAAAAGAATATAATACAAGAAATTCAATTAAAGAAATAGGGATCGAAACAATCAACAATTTTTAGTATTATTTTTTTAAAAGTTATGAATTTAGATTTTAGATTTAAAGTTACAGTGGTTTTAGTTGCTCAAACATTTAGATAATTTTTCTTGACTGGACTAGAGAAAGGGCAAGAATCTATTTATTGTCATTTTTGAATTTTGAATTATGTTTAGGAAAAAAATAGAAAAATATTATTAGAGTATGATCTCAGGATCAGTATAAAATTTCAATTGAAACACTTCAAATGGATTCAATAGCAAAAATTCACTAGATCTATCTTAGTTCGTACTATATGTAATAAATTGCACATTGCATCGTAAAAAAAATCTTTTACCTCAAATTGGAATAGTTTCTATTGATTGATTATGAATTTGAAATTAAATTTAACCCTATTTTTTTAATCTATCAGACTTACAACATTTATATTCAGTCGAGAACCTGGAGTGATCATACAAAGTTTATAGAATTTCATAGAAAGTCTCGAGTATAAGGAGAAGAAATATAAATTACAATCGTACTTTTAGAATTCTAATCCTTAAAATATATTTCTAATTGAAATAAATAATTACGATAATATATTATTCTAATAAATAAATAATTTTAAATTTATAATAGTACATACCGATATTAGAAGCTACAATGAATATTCTCACAAAGTTTATATAAATTATAAATCCATACATATAATATTAAAATTAGAATTAAATTGATTGAAAATCATTTACTTAAATGAAATAGTAAAAATAGTATAAAACTCGTTTATAAATTGTTATCACTGACCAAGATTCAGTGTTTAGTAATAAAAATAAAAAATAGGTATAAAAAGTTTAAGTATATATGCATCACACAAAATCTTGAAAAAGTGATAGATTAAAAAATGCATAGATTCTTTACAGATCTAATCCTAAGTTCTAAGTTATTTGAATTTTAAGTAGCTAATTTAGAGATACATGATACATCTGTAATGTGATATATACCATATTTAAACTTTTACTCTTAACATGTACATATCTAAACTAATTGAGCTAATCTATAATAGTAAATTTAAGAGACCTCTTATAGATATTGGGTTTTGAGTACTAAACTGGAAGTTTTTTTTTCTTTTTAAGTTAACGCTCAAGTACATGTATATTATTTATAATTAATCGCAATTGGATCTACTATTTTGCTATTGTTCTATTGACTCGTATTCTTAGTACATGTATAGTCTACATAGGTATTTATATACTATTTCTGAATCTTCCTAACATATGTAACAATTTGTAATTTTTCCTATTCTTATATGGGATCTTAAATATTTTTTCAATCAATTTCATAAATTACCTACTTAGGATTAATAATAAATGCCATTATCAATATTTGTAAGATGCCATGTAAAAAGCTAACAAGATATAAAACCTCAAATATTCAATTTGTATCTTTGTCATTTCAGTTTGTATGTGTTTAAAGTAAACGTTTGGCATTTTGATTTGAAAAATGATTAGCTCATTATAAATTGTATTTTGGACATTGTTTGTTCTTTGCTAAATGCGTTGAGTAATAAGAGTAATTTTATGTAAGTGGAGATTGGAGAGTCAGATTACTAGTATTCAAAATAAATACTTTTAATTCCCTCCCATAATTCCATTTCGAATAAATACCTACTTCTAAATATAAATTCAAATTTTGACAAATGAAAAAATGAATTGGGACCAGGGACAAAAAATGTATGTCTTACTTGAATTTTGATTGAAGATACCCATGTTTTGGGAAATTTTAATTAATTTTTGTATGACCTTCGGCTTCGGAAAGCGCAGATGAGAATACAAGTGAAAAGAAGACAGATAATTTGAACCGAACCAACGCCAATCAGAATCCCAATAATGTATGGTGAGTTTTCTTGAATCCATGCGACAATTTTGTCTGCACATCCCTATAAATAGTTTAATAAATTAGTAGGAATTGTGTTTCAATCTTAAGAAGAGCTTACTTCTTTGTAGATAGAGGTGGTGGTTAGAGAGTCGCCCAAAAGAGGAATGGAAGCTGTCAAAGGTATACTTGTGGCTCTCGAACACTCTTCGGCCGTAATTCTATCCTTACAGCAGCTAGTAGGAACCGAATAGTAGTGGCTGATAGCGCTCAGAGTCATGTCCACATATCCTTGATTCTCGGTTGAACTCTTGGATTGGGATTGAAGAGGATTCAATTGGTAATCCCTGAAGCTGGTCGCACCACAGCATTCCATTTCCTAATGTAAACGAAATATATTAAAAATTGCAAGGTTCCGGATATTCCTCATATATATAAATTACCTTTTGCATCAAATCCCAACCACGGGTAATGTCCTCATCTCTGCGGTACATGTTCTGAGCGGAATTCTTCATCATTTCCCGGAAATGCTCGGAGAAATCATCTCGATGCACATATGCAAATACACCGGCAGCCAGTTCAGCAAAGGAGATCAACATTACAATCATAAAGAACTATGTGAAAAAAAGTGAGGGTAATATATAATTAGTAAAAAAAAAGCATTCATGTATTGTGTGCATTGTGAATGTACCAGTCCAAGCAGAACCGAGGATTGCTTCACTCCACCACAGCATCCAAAGATTCCTCCCAAAAGCATAAGACCCCCGGCAAAGAGAGCGTATATGACATAACGCAGAAACTCATCATCTTTACTCAAGCCAAAATATGTGTCCCTCTTTGCCAACAGATAGGTGGACAATGTAACTATTGCCAGGCCGGTTATCTAAAAAAAGAATCAAGTACATAATTACTCAAAGCTCTAATTATAATTTATCACGTCTCAGATTTTAAGTGAAGGAATATTCATATAAGACAAACTCTTAAATATTATAACTTTAAAATTTTTAGACCTCTTATTTGAGCCAATGCAATGTAAATTGTAAATCTTACAAATTGAAATTGACAATCTGAACGAATTATATTATATCATGAATGAATATCTAATTCTCTAGCTATTGATTATCAGATTAATATCGGTATTCAAAACAAACATTGCGTTTATCTATCCCTAATAGGCTAATTCTTCATTTGTGACAATTGACATTTAATATGCTTATTAATTAATAAAGATAAGATAATTAACGTACCAAGAAGATAAAAGCCACGTAGATAACTCCGTATTTAATGCAAAAATAGCATTTGGCCATGGTGTAAATCTGAAAGTTAAATAAATACCATTAATTAACAAATTAAATTTTGATGGTTATTGGATATCTCGATCTTTAAAATATATTCAAGAATAGACTTGGTTTTTATTTTATTTTTTTGTTTGAACTATACTCTTTTATTCAAACTTGAAAAGTCAGGGCCATAATTTACGAGACGAAAAATGGTAGGTCAAAAATGTAGGATAAAAAATAAAGATACTTGATTTTTTTAACGGTCGGCGATTAGTTGGATGTAATTAATCATAAATTACAATGTTATAATATAATTATTATATTATAACACCACTCATTTTAAATGCAAATTAAATGTTATACCTTCAAGCGGTTATTACTTACATATTATTTATTGTGTTAAACTGAATGACATTGACTCACCTCCCTTTGTTGTTACGATTATCCGTCAATTTGTAAGTTGGTTTTATTCGCAGTCGAGTCGAGTCCTTTGGCCCTAGAAAGAAATTAAAAGAGTTTGTGGTTAGTTTTTCACAAAAATAACTCTCGATCCTGACACCCACAAATTCTTCGAGTGTAAATTCAAAGAGGAACGAAGGATAAACAAGTCTTCAAATCTTGAAGATAAGAAAATAAAGAGAGCTGAAAGAGTTTACCTAATCCTCGAGAGTCGAAGGAGATGTTGAAGATGTTGAAAATTACAAAACTAGGTATTAAAATACAACGGCCCGAAATGGGGAGAAAATGCTGCTGCACTGTGTATGGGGCATTATGAGATGTCTATATTTAAACAACATTTAAAAATTAATATTATTATTATAGTGGTATATATTTAAAAAATTAGGTCCTTTTGATAATTACAATTATAAAAGCAGCTTAATAAATTTATAATTATTAGTGCATCAATTGTAATAATATTTAATATATCTTACCTAGAATTTAAATATTTTTTATGAAAAATAAAGATGGATCTGAGAGCACTTGCGAAGAATTTGAAGATTTAAATCTTGCAAGTTCAAGTTGTTTTTTATAAATTAAAAGTAGTAGATAGTAAATGTCAATAATTGAGGATACCGATAATTAACTACTGCTGTATACTAATCAAAGCAGTGGGAAAGTTTGACAATTGTGCAGTGTAATTCTTCCATAATTATTAATTAAAGACTTTTGATATTCCAAATTCCAATTTATCAAATATTTCAATATTTCCACTGTCCACATGTCATCAAAGTTCAAAAATTTAAACGTCAATTCTCAAAATTAAACATCTTTCAAAATTTTACTACTACTAATTAATCAGTTCAAATGTTCAATTTGACGTCATCTTTCAAAGGGTACATTTTGCATACAAGTAAACATCATTAGCTGATCAGGTTTTGTACTTTTATACGACGACGTGGATATTCAAGTTAAGCGGGGTAATTAACTCACAATTATCGTATAAACTATTTGTAAATCATTTGTAATCAATTAAGAATTTGAGCTGTATATGTAATTGTATGATATTTGCCTATTTGCTAAAGGATATTTGTCTTGTTCTCAAATATTTCTCTGGAATATACTTAATGTCTGATTGTTAATTAATTATTAACTCAAATAATTATATAAATAATGGTAAAATCTTGTTCACTGACAAATAGAACTTATAACAGTGCTCAAAATCATCTAGATATAAATTACTGTAATTGATATAAATATAAAAATATAATAAGGGGAGGAGGCGGATTTTGCTGAACTTGACATTGTATTATTAATTTGAGACCAAGAGTGGGGTAAATTCAAGTTAGATAGCTAATTATCTTGTTTGCTAATTGAATAGTTTGTTTTTATACTCTATAGGTTAAGCTATAAAGTATTAGGATAGATAAGAGGATCTTGTTATTATATTGAAGCGAGCATTTCCAATTAATCAATAATTATATCATATTAAAATGGCTCATTAATCGAGTTCAGGAAGAGACCTAGAATTTTTTTCGAAACCTACTTTTAAAATATATATTGTAATTTACATCAGTGCTTCAATATGTTTCAATTTATGCGGAAAGAGTCGAAAGACTCGAAAAAGAGTTCATCCACTGTTGCACCCGCAATGTCAACACCTACAACTGCTGTACACAATAAGGAAAAATCCAGCAGCCTCGGAAAAAAAGTTAAGGAAAAGTTATCCCCCGAGGATTTGAATCGGCTCGATGAGATACGAAGAAGCTTTAAATTGGGCCGAGGAAAAAAGGATAAACTTCCCTCTGGAATCATCGCAGATTACTCGGAGAATTTCATTTTAACTGAACCCCCTGGAGAGGAATACCCAGACATTCCACCGCCTTTACCAACTTCAGCAATTCCGCATTCAGAGAGTACTGATTCATCCCTGGCTTCTACACCACATACGATGATTCCTGCACCAAGTAATTACAGAGTTTCTTTTTGATTATCCGTACCTTAATACGTACTTTTATTTCCTTTATCTCTTTCTAGTCAAACCCAGGAGGAATGTACCACCACCTTCAGGTCCAGGAAATAACAATTTGCATCCGCACAATAATAAAAAGAGTCCTCCACCAATTCCAAGTCGAAAACCACCGACTCCAAGTAAAAGACATTCCTCTGTGGATCTGAATTCACATACAAATCCAGATCCACACTCGAGACCTCCAACTTCAGCGAGCAGTTCCAGCTTTACACCTTCCTACATTACTCCACCAGTGAGTCCATCTCATAATATCGTGACTCTTGCTCGTTTTTATCCGATCCCGGAACTGGAATTTAATGAAAGAGCTCTCCCATCAATCAAGAGTAAAAATGGATATGTGCGAACCCTGTTTGTGGAGAGGCAAATGTCTGGAGATTTTGGGTTTTCACTTCGGAGATCATCCATTAGTTTAAAGGTGTGTGCATCTCCTTAAAATTTGATTTCAGATTTAATATTTTGCGTTCATTTTTTTAAATGCAGAATGGAGCAAAGGATTTTGTACTCTATGCAGAACCCTCTCAAAAGGGTGAAAAATCTCTAGACTCTAATGATTCTCTACTCCTTCCTGGGGATCGGCTCCTTGCTGTAAACAATGTTCAAGTTGAGGCTAAAAATCGGGATGATGTAGTCAGTCTGATTCGGGCCTCAACTGAAGGGGTTTCTCTCCAGGTTTGTACTCTTTAAAGACGATTTACTTTTAAGAGTATTGACTCCACAATTGAAACTTTATTATTTAGCTTATTTATTACTAATAAAATTAGTGTTTTCCCAAATGAGGCTATACCCAACTATTTTAAATATTTCAAAAGCCTTTAACACATTTAAAGATTAATTTCAAAAGATATTGAATTTTGAATATTGTTTAATTTTTCAGGTATTATCGAATCCATTGTGGATAGAAAACATCAGTGGGATCTCCTTTCAAAAGGTTAGTGTTCCATTCTGCATTCCATATTTCGTTTTGGGATTTCCTTTATTTGGAAAATAATTTTAATTCAAATGAGACATCAAGCATATCATTTTGACTCATTTTACGTAACTCTAAATTAAACGACCTATTGGCGCAAGGGATTTCTATTTTTAAATATCTACTACTACATAAGTATCCTAATTATGTGCATACTACGATACATAGATATTTAATTAATTACAGAATTCATATTTTATTCAGTTATATGATTTTTAAGTAGGCCAGACAAGGATTAAGGAATTTAGTTGATGGAATATCTGTATATCCTTTTTTTCGCGATTGCAATCTAAGTATTTTCTGGCTCCATAATTTGCATATGATAAGAGTCCATGTGCATAGTTGGATGCTTATTAAGTTATTACCTGTGAACTAATTGATTCATTTAATGATTTAATCTAAACCTAGATATCAAATTGATCTTTCTAATATCAATTTTATTCGAGGCTACGAGGCTAGTGTTTAAATGGGAATATTGCAAATATTATTATATATTGGCAGGGCTCTATTAATTATCTAGGAGCATTTATTACAGTAATTATTATTTAGGGCTTGCCTACTGTTCCTTTCTTGGATCTTGTTAAAGGACGATATGTGGGTTTGATGTCACTATTCTGAATAGAGATCATTAGTTACACACACACATGTCCTTTAAGTCCTGCAGTAAAAAGGGAGGGGTTCTTGGAATATGAATATCTTTAGTGAAAATGCAAGATTAATGGTGAAATGAAAGAAGCATAGTAGTAGTAGTACATACGAGTACTACTACTACTTGTCCAAGGGATTGCCGTTTTAACAAGGATCCTAAAAAGTATCCATTCACTGAGTTAGAGCCTTGAAGGATTCTTTATATCGTAGTACATGAAATTTCATTCTTATATTGCATCTGTAATAGTAGGATTTGTAGGATGATGCTGACCATGAAAATGGCACTAGGTTAATTAGAATTGGAGGAGCGTCGTCGTGTAATAGAGCCGTATGCATCCTCAGTTGAGGTCAGTTCAAGTTTTAAGTTCTTTTCCACTGGTATGCTGTAACATAATAAATGACTACAAGAATCTTCTCCTTTCATCAACAGATTCATCGCACACAACTTTTTCTACATGTATCCTAATAGTACTACTACTACTACTACTAGAGTAAAAGGGGTAAAGTTAAGGAGTGTGCTCGGACGTTGAGTTTATGCATATGTAATGAGAATGTAACAGAGAATTGAGCCAAAGGTATACGAGTATTACTTAAAAAAAGGGAGGAAGAGTTTAACTGCACTGGGCACTCTTTGATTGAATAATATTAGGCAGGCCTGCGAGTACGAGGAGGAGAAGTTGGCTTAAAAAGGTGGTAGAAAAAAAGAAAGACTGAAAAGAGTCTCTTGATTTTTACATACATGTGCTATTAGTATGCATTCGATCTTCCGTCATATCCTCTCAGTCTCCCCCTTCGGTCAATTCCAATGCACACAT
>JAAZTK010002606.1:0-10853 GCA_036507255.1 Megalothorax incertus | reverse complement strand
GATCCGGAGCAATTGAAAAATATGAGTGAAGCTGAGCTCATGGCACTAATTTCAAAAGAAATGGGTCTGAGCGGAAGTCCGGAAGATCAGGCTGCTCTCCAAGCTGTTCTAGGTTCAATGATTGGCAATGTAATTAAAAATAAAGATAATTTAACTCCAGAAGAATTAAAAGAAAAATTGGGAGCATCTGTAGAAAAAGCTTGCTCCAAGGAAGGTATGAAAGAATTAAATAAAGCAGCTTTTGGGCAAATGGAACAAAAAGAAAAAGAAGGGAAAGTAGCAAATTTGATTGAAAATATTTCCCAAAAAGGGGATGAAATCATGAATGTTTTGAGTCAATTAACAGCAGAACAGATGGCATCTATGAGTAAGGAGGATTTAAATAAATTAATTGCTCAAAGCCTCGGATTAGGTGAGAATCTAAGCAAGGAAGAAAGGGAAATGTTGGAATCTTTTATCGAAGCATCATTTGGGGATTTGATGAACGAGGATTCGGGGCTATCAATTGAAGAGAAGCGTGAAAGGATGATGGAGCAAATGAAAAAGGTTAAAAATAAAGAAATTTCATCAGAACTAATTTCACAAGCGTCAGAAATGATTGGGAAAAATGAGAGTGAAATTGCGGAAATCAAAATGGAGAAATTGATTGAAAAAATTGCGGGGAAATCTGGAGATATTTTGAAGCTTATTCAAAGTCTTACGCCGGAGCAATTAAAAAATTTAAGTCGAGAAGAACTTGCTGCTCTTGTGGCTAAAGAATGTGGAATTGATCCGGCTGATATTGGAAAAATTGATGGCATTTTATCCTCGACATTTGGAGATTTATTTGAGAAATTGCAATCTGGGGAAATAACGGCCGAAGAAATGCAATCTCAAATGGCGGAGAATATAATGAGCCTATCTAAAGGCGATAGCAAATCAATTGCCAAAAAAGCTTCAGAATTAGCAGCTGTAAAGGCTGCTGAAAATAAAACCGGAAAAATTTTAAATGATGTCATCGCCAAATCTGATGAAATCACAAATGCTCTTAGTCAATTATCCGCTGAGCAATTAGCAAGTATGACGGAATCCGAGATTGCCCAATTCATAGCTAAACAAATGGGCCTTGATATGACAGATGAGGCTAGTCTCCAAATAATTCAAGGAATTGTAAAATCCCAATTTGGAGATTTGATTCAGAATTCTGAAGGACTTTCACCGGAAGAATTAAAGGAAAAAATGTTGGCAAAAATGGGAGGAATCAGCGAAGTAAATACGGAAGAATTGATCAAAGAATCTGCTGAAATGGCCAAGGCATTGAAAAAAGAAAAATTAATTCAAGAACTAGCCAAATCTTCCAATTTATCCGCTGAAGAACTGTCCAATTTGAGCGAGGCTGAATTAAAACAACTTACTCAAGTGTCTGGAAAAGATGGGGCAAATGAGGGTGAAAAATTGCTTCAAGAATTGATAGCCAAAAAGGAAGAAGGTAAATGTCAGAATATTATGAATAAATCAGAGGATATTCTGAATATTCTGGGAGGAATTGACCCGAATTTACTTGCATCACTCTCCAAAGAAGAGCTTGTCGCGCTAATTGGCGAAAAGATGAATTTATCCAAAGAGGATTTGGCGTCAATGCAATCTGTCATTCTCGCATCAATTGGAAATGTTGATTTTAGCTTGCCACCGGAAGAAATTAAAAAAACCCTATTAAATAATGCCAAAGGACTTCTTGAAAACCCCGGGGAAATTTCACAAATATTAATGGAAGCACAAATCAAAGAAAAAGCAGTGGAAAAAGAACGCAAAATTGAAGAATTGGTTAAAAATGTTGGAAATAAATCTGAGGAAATTCTCAAAGTTGTTGGATCAATGAGCAAGGAAGAGTTGGCAAAACTCTCGAAAGAAGAATTAGCGGAATTGATTGGAAAACAGCTCAAAATGGACGGCGCCGGATCCGAAGAGGGTAAAAAGATTATCCAATCGCTTTTAGGCGATTTGGATGTTAATAACTTGCAAGAAAACCTACAAGCTAAACTAGAAGTAATTAAAAATGAGGGTGGAGATCTAGCCAAAGGGCTAATGGAACAAGAAAAAATTAAATCGGAAGAAATGCTCAAAGAGAAGAAAATGGCAAGTTTGATTCGAAGTGTTTCGACCAATTCTGATGAAATTGCAAAATCAATCAGCGAACTTGGTTCCGGTGAATTTTCATTGGAAAAATGCGAGCAAATTTATGCACAAAGTTTGGGATTTGATCCAAATAATTTGTCAGCTGAGAATCGTGAAAATATCCAGGCTATGATGAAATCTCTTACGGGAGGAGTTGAAGATTTATCTCCCGAAAAATTACGAGAAAAAATGGTACAAAATCTGGGTAGTTTGAGTGAAGATGACGGCGCCAATGCCGCCAAAAAATTAACGGAAGAAATTAATTCTACAAAGCAAATTGCCAAGTTAGAGAGCGGGATTCAATCAATTTTGCAAAATTCCGATAAAATCGCTGAAATAATTCAAAGTTTAGATCCGGCCAAATTGGCGAGCATGAGCCAAGATGAATTAATGAAATTTATTTCAAATCAATTGAACATTGAAGGAATGTCCAATGAAGAAATTAGTCAAATGCTAAAAGTAGCATTTGGCGATATTTTCAATGAGAATCTGAGCCCTGAGGAATTAAAGAAAAAATTTGTTGAAAAAGCAAGTGGATTGAAAAATGATCCAAACATATCTAAAATCCTACTAAATAATGCATGCTTGAATTCGAGTAGTGTGTCAGAAGAAAGGAAGATGGAAATGATTGCTAGCTCGATGAAAGAGAAGTCGGCGGAAATTCTTAGCCAGATTAATAAAGAGGATTTGAAATCAATGAGTGGTGTTGAATTAGCTCAACATATGGCAAAGAATATGGGTCTGGATGCAACTTCAAAAGAAGGGAGGGAAATGGTGCAAAAAATGTTAAAATCTTCGGGAATTATGGAAGAAATTTCTGAAAGGGAAAGAGCTGAATTGAAGATGGAGATGGATAGGAAGAGGAGTTTGGAAATGTCGGCTCTAAGGGATAGGTAGAGTTTTATTATTAACAATTAAAATATTTCGGAATTTACACTGCATATACAATATACATATTGTACCATTAACTTAATTTTTTGTATGATACATTTCAGTGAGAGTCGATATGAAAGCAATTATTCAAATCAATCATCTTCCTCATCTGGAATTTTAAGGAGAGGATCCTCATCAAGAGAAATAAATGAAAATATCACGTATAAATTACTAATATTTTAAATATTTATTATAAAATTTCTAAAACATTCAGGATTACAATTCAAACATTAATCAAAACCGAGGAGGAATATGTAACTTCTCTGCAATATATTTTTGAAAAATATTTTACTTATCTAAATGAACCAGGTATGAAGGATATTCAAGATATGGAAAATAAAAAAAATTTAAATCTAAATAAATTACGAATTTTTTAGGAACTCCAAAATGGCTGGTGGATTCACGAGAAATGATATTCGGAAATATCCGTCAAATCATTGATTTTCATAAAATGCAATTATTAAAAAAATATATTTTGAATTATATTTTTATTTGCAAAATAATTTTATGATTATTTTTTTAGAACATTTTTAGCCAGTATGAGGAAATGTGCTCGGGAAATTAAAAAGATTGCGGAACTTTTTTCAAAACTTGTAAAATAAAAATATTATTTTTGCATATCTACAATATTTGCAAATATAATTTTATTTCCAGGAACATCAATTTGAAATGTATGCAATTTATTGCGAGAATATTGTCAGATCATTGGAGTACCTCGAAGTCAATGAGATGGCCAGGAAATATTTCAATGTAATTTCAAAAATCCATTTAAGCCAATTATTTTTTAATATTATAAATATTATTTTAGGATTACAGCATGAAAATTGGAGATACCCGTGGAATAAAATTTTATTTACAACTCCCAGTTACTCGCCTCACCGAATACAGAGGTCACTTGACCAATTTGGCAAGCTATTCTTCAGCCCTAGGCTCTTCTCAAGAGATTGAGCATCTGAGTAAATCAATTGACCTCATGGATTACCTACCAGTTAAAGCCCGCGATCAAAAAATATTATCTGGAGTCAAAGATCTACCTGAAGAAATAACAACAATGGGGAAGATTCTTCAACATGTAAAACTATTTAAATAGAAAGCCTTAAAAAAATTAATGATAACAAAAATTATAGGATTTGATGACTCTCACAACACCAGATGGAGCCTCAAGCGAGGTGTATGCAATTTTATTCAAATCCCATCTGGTGGTAACTCGAATCAAGCGAAGTCTTACCGTTTCGGAATACTTGTTCGAAGAAATAATTGGCGTAATAATTTTTAATATTCAAATTACAAATGCTTTATATTTTATTTAGTTGTCAGATATGGAAATGAAAGAAATGGGTGAAACCTATTTCTCAATCTCGAATGGGAAGCAAACTTACCGCTTTGAAACAACTGATGTTGAAGCCATTAAAACTTGGACGCGACAAATTCAAAATTATTTGAATTATTCAAAAGGTATTTTAAAATATTTACAATAATTCACATTTTTATATAATTTATTTGTAGTCTCCTACAAGTCTGTCAGCTTTGGAGAATTTAATATTGACTCATCAAAGAAAGAAAGGAAATCCACCAAAAGCTCTCAAATGGCACATCATCTACCTCAATTGGAGGAATCTGATTCAAGATTTGGCGAGTTAAATTTTGGAATTGAAAAAACTTCGAAAAAAATGTTAAAATCCTTTTCTGAAGATGAATCTAGCGAAGCTTTGAGATATGAAAAGAGTTCTCATCTTTCAGGTTGTTTTAGAATTTATTTAAACTGCAAAATGATTCTAAATTATTAATTATTGTATAAATGAATAATAGCCTTCGAAAGAAAGGAAGGTTCTGGAGCATTTGAAAAGAAATTAACAGCAGCCGAAGAAAAAGAATTTCAAATGTTAGTTGAGAAAGCTGAGAAAAATGATCCGGAAGCGGCAGCAAAATTGAAATCTCGATTGTACGATAAATTAATAATTTTATCATTAAATTATAAAAAAATATTTATTTTCAGTGGGATAGACCTAAGCGAAATGCCCCCGATGGAGACGCCAAGAAGAAGTTCAAGATCAAGGTACTCTCGAAGCACGAGTCGATTGCCTACCACGGATTATGGAACCTCTGGCTCTTACCTTGACCTCCTTCAATACTCTTCCTATTGGAGATGGCGATATTGGAGGTATTCTCGACTTTGGAGGACAACACGCTACCGAAGTCCTAGCGTTTACCCAACTTCCCGATTTTACAATCCTCGATCATATTAAATATTAAATTTGGCTTTTCAAAAGAATTTGGGAAATGTTTTAAAATCTGGATTTTATTCAAAATTAAAGAGTTTAATAAATATAATAATTTTTCACATTATCGAATAGTCATTTTGCATTTAAATTAATATTAATATTCAAAAGGGATTTTCAAAGTTTTTTCAAGTTCTTCGTTAACTTGATTTCCATACTCTTCATTAACCTTTCTAAATAGAGCAACTATTTTTTTGCGAATCCTTTCGGTAGCAAATCGAAGTTTTTCTGCAATATTTTCCGCTAGGCGGCACCTCTCCTCAGGTTTGAGGACTTTAGTCCAATAGGTGTTAGCTTGGCTATAATTGTCTTCATCGCCAGTATCTCTTCGCATAACATCACCACAAGCCGAATATTTGCTAATAGAGTTTGCTGGAGATGTATCAATTTGAGCTCCACCAAAACTATAATTTTAATTACATAATACATAAATAATAATTTTTATACAAGCCTATTTGTACAAATATAATATCTTACGAATTTGGGAAATAATTAGGACCAGCTTGAAGTGTTTGATCCATATTTGAAAGACCATCTCGATTGTAATGCCTGATGCAATCTGGAGCCATCTTTGGTCGGTTGACATCCAATTGTTGGAAATTAACCCCGAGCCGACGGCGTTGAGCATCCTTGTAAGCGAAAAGCCGTCCATGCAAAAGCTTATCTGGGCTGGGCTCAATTCCAGGAATCATATTTGCTGGAGAGAATGCCAATTGTTCAATTTCAGTAAAATAATTTAATGGAAGTTTGTCCAGGGTAAGACGACCAACTTCGATTAGGGGGAAATCTCCCATAAACCAAACTTTGGTTGGATCAAAACTAAAAAAATTCAAGTCAAAATTTCAAATCTCTCTATAATTTTTATATAAATGTTTGGACATACGGATTATATTTGCAGTCTTGAGCTTGTTCCATTGTCATTACTTGAATATACAATTTCCATGATAAGCTTTGACCTCCAGCAATTTGGTTGTAAAGTTCTCGAACGCTCCAATCAGGACACCATCCGGAAATTATTGATGCATTCTCACTTGACATAATCTTGACACCTTGCTCAGTCTTGAGATGGTATTTGACGTAGAAAGCTTCATTATCAGCATTTACAAATTTATAAGCATGGACGCCATAAGTGTTCATATGAGCATATCCATCAGGGATCCCCCTATCGGCAAACATGTGTGTTAAAGCATGGACTGTTTCATGTCTCAATGAATGGAAATCCTATTTTTTAAAGAAAAATTAATATTTTTTTAATTTCAAATAAAAAATCTTAAATTTACCCAAAAAGAGTTCCAGTTTTTGAGCTGAAGATAAGGATTTCGCCTTTGAGAATGCATAAAGTTGGGATATAGGAGAGGATCCCTGATGAAATAGACGGGGAGGGAATTTGTAATCAAATCCCAATTCCCATTCTGAAATTCCAATCATTACTGATGTGCATCATTTCGGAATTTGGTATTTTTAATACCTTTGTGTAGAATTTGACGGCAAATCCTCGGTTGTCCCGAGTGGTATCAGTTGACCCCACCTGATTGGGATTTTTATTAATATTTTTTGAATTCTAATAGGATATTTAAACCTCGCCGAGGGTGGTTGAGAATCTAGCGGCAATTGGCGTCTTTTTCCCGACCTTATCAAACAATGCAGCTTTTGTATATTGAGAAATGTCATTTGTGACTTCAAATGTTCCAAATGCTCCAACACCCTTTGAAATTTTAATTATTTTTTATATCGTACTTAGTTATTACAGTAGGTATATAGCGATATATTTTATTGTATTATACTTTGGCATGTTCCATACGCTCTGGGGTACGTTCTCGGGTAAAATGCGCCAGATGGTCAATTAAATTAGTATCCTTAAGCAGGATAGGTCCTACAAATACATATAGTAGTATTTAATATTGAATTGATTTACATTTCTTAAAATAATTTATATTAATTATAATTAATTACCATTAGGTCCAACTGTTAAACTAGCAGTTAAACTTGGCAGAGGTCGCCCTGCTTCATTTGTAACTATTCCTGGCTTTCCAGAATTCTTGGAATGCCTATGCATATATTTAATAAATATAAATGGGATATTTTTTTAAAAAATTGTTTAAAATTTACCAATCCGGAAGCTGATCCGCAGCTTTATCCCCATATACAAAAGATAGGATCGAGAAGACCCCGATTAAAACCCAGAAAAACCTGGTTTTCTGAGGCTCCATTTCCCTATTGTTACAATCGAGGGCCAGATAATTTACAACTGAAACTAGGAGCAAAAGAGAAAGCTCATTTTTTAATTTTAGGAATTTTTAAGAACAAATGACAATAGTGGAATCTATTGTTTATTTCAAGGATGAGTGTTTTTTAAACCGAGGATGGAAAACTTGAAATATAAAAAAGTACAAAATTATTATATTTTTATTCCCTACTTTCTTTAAAAATATTTAATTGTTTTAAATATACGAATATAATTTTTTTGTAAATGCACATTTTACTTTAAATTACAAAGCATTGTTTACAAAAAAATTAGGGTTTTTTATTTGAAAATTTTTTTTGCGCAATTTAGTTTATATTTGATTATTATTTATTTAGGCAAATAAATATGAAATCTTTAAAGATTTTTTTATTTTTCATATTTATTTGTAAATGCCATAAAGATGGTAAGCTAAAATTTTTTCAATCTCAAATTTTAATAATTTTAACATATTTAAAAAAAATCATGCAGTTAAATCTGAGTATAAAGATATTGCTGCTGAACAGCTAATAAATTATGTTTCAAAGCAAAAGGCCAAAATAAGATGCCCTTTTGCAACAAATGAAGCTGGTATTCCGATGCCTTCTTTGACCGCCAGGTTTTAATAAATCATATATCGTATTTTATATTAAATTTTTCTAATACTTTAATATTTTAGTGAAACGGTTGGAGAGAACGGTCCAATTACTCTTTCAGATACAAATCTTATTGATCATTTGGCGCACTTTAATCGAAAAAATGGGCCAGAGAGGATTGTCCACGCCAAAGTATTCCTATTATTGGAAATTATTCATGTTTTTAGAATATATTTAAATTCAATTAAAGGGAGGTGGAGCCTTTGGCACATTTGAGGTAATTTGGTAGATATTCGATAAAAATCAACAAAATTTTTAAATATTTTCTGTTTAGGTTTTAAACGATGTTACAGCATACACAAAAGCGTCGGTTTTCAGCAAAGTAGGCAAGAAAACTCCAATTTTTATGCGATTTTCGACTGCTACCGGTAATATAAATTTGCTAATATTTATTGTCATTAATCAAATTAATTGTCGGATAATACCAATAAAAATATTTATCTTTTCTGAGAAAAGTATTCTTACGGATATATATATTTAATTAGGTCAATCCGGAGCTCCTGATACAACAAGAGATAGTCGTGGATTTGCTGTAAAATTTGTACGATAAATACAGCATAAAGCAAATATTTAAAAAATGCTTTATTACCTAGAATTGTAAAACCATTTTTTGTCTAGTATACAGAAGAAGGAAATTTTGATATCGTAGGATTTATTCATATTTAATAATTTTGTAAATTGTTAAATTGTTTAAATTTTTAAAGGTTGGAATAAACTTCCCCATGTTTTGGTTCAACGATCCTATGTTGTTCCCTTCTCTCATCAGATGCGTTCGCCGGAATCCAGTCTATAATGTAAAAGCTGATCTACCTATATTTGCAATGCACTTTAAAATTTAAATTCTAAATTCGCAACTGTTTTATTTAGCTTTTTGACAAAAACTATTTTTATGATTTTCTAACATTGAGACATGAGGGAGCACATGCATACACATATCTTGTGTCCGATCGGGGAATTCCCGATGGATTTCGGCATATGAATGGTATTGAATGAATGATTATTAATTTTCAAAAAATTTTCTAAAATTTAATCACAGGATATGGCGTACATACCTACACAATGGTGAACGCGAATGGAGAGCGTTTCTACGTAAAATTTATCGAGAAAACAGAGCAAGGTGTAAAAAATATTTCTCCCAGTAATGCCACCATTTTGACGGTATTATTTGATTTTTAAAAAGCAGCTTAAAAGATATACATATTTTAAAATTAAATAGGGAATAGATCCAGATTATTCTCTAAAGGATTTATATAATGCAATTGCAACCAAAAATTTCCCCGTCTGGAAACTCTACATTAAGGTTATGACGATGGAACAGGCAGCAAATTCAACCTTTAATCCCTTTGATCTTACCAAAGTTTGGCCAAATAAAATGTATCCACCAATCCTTGTTGGAAAGGTATACAAAAATAATATCTACAATTCCGGATAAATATTTAAAAAATGTAATTATGCAATTTCAGTTGACTTTAACGGAAAATCCTACAAATTATTATAATACTGTGAATCAAGCTGCATTCGCCCCGGGTAATTTAGTTCCAGGAATTGAGACAAGTAACGACCGCATGTTAACGGGAAGAATAATTGCATATCCAGTTCGTTAAAGCATTTAAAATTTAAATAGGTATCCAAATAATAATTTGATAATATTTTAAATCAAAAATAGGATTCGCAGAGAAGACGCATTGGAGTAAATTTTAATCAACTTCCAATTAACAAAGGAAAAATAATATGCGACAAAATCAAACATTACCACCGAGGGGGTGCTGCACATTCTGAACCAAATTTAATAATGGAATCTGGACCAAATTATTATCCAAACACGTAAAAAGAATTTTTCTTAAATAAGTACCTGAATTTAATGCAATTGGAATTCAAGATTTGGCGGTCCTGAAATTGATCCAAAAGCGGCATGGTCTTCTAATAAAATTTGCGGAGAAGTTGCTCGGACAGATTGGGTCGAAGATAATTATAGCCAGGTTTGATGAATTAATTTTTGCAATATGTATTTATTTAATTATGATTAATTATTAAAATTTAGGCCGCTTCCCTGTGGTTAGATGTATTTAAATCAGATGAGAAGAAAAGGGTTGCATTCACCATTGCGGATCAATTGAGATCCACCTCGGATCCTACATTGGTGGATAGATTGCTCGATCTGCTCAAAAAAATTAATGATCAATATCATGATATGGTCAAGGAAGAGATTGCAAAATTGCCCAGATTACCCAATGGAGCCTTTGTTAACGAATTTTAATATTTAAAATTTCAAAATATATATCGTAATAATTTCCAACTTCCTAGAATTATAACATGAATTAAATAAAAAAATGATTAAATGACAAAAATAGTCCTCCGTATCATGATCGCTGAAATATGAAGAAAGGGCTCAATTCCACAAAGCTAAATGTAAAGATCATTATTATTGTACCTTATTAGAGAACCTCCCTATTATACTACAATAGAACCCTTTTTGAAAGATGACAGTATTCGCTGTGCATTGTATAATTTATACAAATTCCAAAAAAGCTATTTGATTTGGAATTTTTAAAAGAGTTGTCCATTTGCAAATCTTTAAAATCTTTAAAATTTTTAAAATTTTTAAATCTT
>JAAZTK010002605.1:0-10853 GCA_036507255.1 Megalothorax incertus | reverse complement strand
TCCTAGAAAAATTCTCAAGTACAAATAAACCTGTTGGCTAAACTTTGAAGAACTTAAAGGGCTAAAGAACTTAAGAACTTAACCCGTGTGTGAATTAAAAGGGGAGCCCTTATCTCTACCCCATCAAATTCCCCCCTTTTAACGCTATCATAATTTATTCTTTTGCCCCTGAGGCTCAAATGATAATGCCTGGTATTTAATTTATAACTTTTAGAACATTAATTGGGTAATAAGGAGCCTTTTTTTAGAGACAGCTAGCCTCTAATAGGATTGTCCTTGTGTAAATTCCCATAAGTTTAGCAGCATACTTTGTAATATATTTTGACTTGCCCATGTTTTTTGCACACTTTGCAATTAATAATATAGAAAATCTTCCCGATTTCATCGAACATTATTTGAAATTTTATATAAAACTTATACAATATTTAAGTAGGGGGATTCTTAAGTGCTAATGAATACTTTTGAGCACTTGCTTAATGCCTTAAATTCTAATCCTACTCACCCTTCCCTCCCTCACTGCCTCCGGTCCTTCCTTAATCTCTTTATTCAATATATTCAATGTCTGCATATCTATTGTCGCCCTTGAGCCCTTCTCAACCCTCGAGAAAAACAAAAGGATTCTTAATAGTCTTTTAATTCACTGGATGTAATTAAGGACCGTGTGTATTATGCTACTGGGGCTATCGGAAGGGAGCGAGGAGAGCCATTAGGACGGTCTGGATCGAATCAAAGGGACCTTAACCCGTTAATGTGGACTTGAATTACATTTAATCTATCATTACATTTGAAGAATATAAATGCTGGAGCCGTGGCCGTTTTTTGTCAACACCCGACAAGACTTTCCCATTTATTCCAGAGTTCGCGTGGGGAACTCATTTAGCTCCCTATTTACTCCTACTGTTATCTCCTCAATATAATATAAATACGAACACTCCTTGTACAGGACTTTAGTCAGGAGCCATGAAGAATTCATCAGTCAAGTCTAGGAATTCGCCCAAATTCAAATCCAACCTGGGCCGTATATTGAATCCTCAATCAAACATATACTCCTGCTGGCAGATATCTAATAGATATAGGTAACTACTTGGCCCAACAGACTTAATTTGGAGCTTTGGACCGATTGGCTTGTCCATTTCCATTAGCGAGGACTCGGAGGAGTTGGAGGAAGCAGAAAAACTGCAATTTTGGAATGCAGTCCTAAAAAACTGACGCAACCCCTTAAGAAAAAATACACAAGTTCTTAATTAAGGGCTTAATTAATTCCTTAAAGCTTTTCTATAGGCTAATTCGATCCCCATTAGCCTAATGCTCCCCATCTAAGCGAATTTAAATATATGATATGTAAAATGTGTCTGGTAATTAAGAAAGTAGGACCAAAAGATCCAGTACACGCGCAGAGTCCACGCCCAGGATGCTGAAACAAAGGGCTTGTGCTTGATGTCACTCCCAAAGTCCTATTTCTCAGTCTTTTAAATGTCATTAGGACCCTATGATTAGTCAATTACATTCAATTACAAAGACGGGAGCTTTTCAAGGAGATGGACATATGAGATCCGCCCTAGAGTCAAAATAGATTTGTAAAGCCTTTTGTTTCTAATACCTATTTAGCTGTGCACGGGGAAGGATCTAGGCCTACTTTTAAAGAGTTTATTATAAAATTAGCGCAATTATTTTGATCTCAAAGGATATATTTAGAGTATTCAGTTGGATAAGAACTAATGAGCATAAGAAGCTGAGGAGTTAACAGATCCATTTTGGGGGCTACGGACGTGTTAATTCAATTTTTGCTTAATTATTTAAAAGATAAGCCGTACAGTGTACGATACAAATGAAAGGAAGCGCTCATCCTCTCAAAGAGGAATTATTGGGGCTTGTTCGAGTACTCGAGATAATAGTAATATTCTTTTTGCTCAGATGGGATTGAAGGCTATCATGATATCTTGATTGGTGGGGATTCTGTAGCTGGATATTTTAGGCAATTAGCGAGGATGAGAGATGAGGATGTTTCATGTGATACAAGAGTAATGATGGAATTAATTCCTAATGTTAATGGAGCTAAATGTTCGCTTATATCAGAGTAGTATTCTTCCAATGCGAAATTAAATGGGTTCCGACCCAGTGAACCCCGAGATTTAAATGGCCTTTTTCATTCCACTGTATCTGACAGGTGTATACCTAGGCTCGTTTCTTTAATTGTATTTAATTATTAAGGAATTGAGCTTGGACTGTGTGATAAGTATTTTTATAAATTTTTTTAATCGGTGGAGCGCCGCGATGAGTGAAAAAAATTTATTCGCTCAATTCGCAAAAGGCCCTCAACAATATTTTGTATATGTATGGGATTGTAACATTGTTCAACAATGTTCAGAATACTCCTCCTCGGAGTTCTAGGTTTATTAGTCACGTCTCAATGACTTCCCCTCAGCTCGACTCGACCTTTTTTAATACATTAATTCATTTCCCATGCAAAACAATGCATTTTAGCCCATTTAGGAGAGTTATTTGTAATTCAGTGGCTCACCCCGACTCTGCATTTTTATTTACTTTTAATTTTAAAAGGATTCGCTATCTGAAAGAGGATGGTTGGTTATTATTATTTTATCATTTGAGCAGAATGCTGTCTTATGAACATTTATAATATATCGTATTTTAATTATAGGATTTGCCGGAACAATTTGAGAACGCCTCAATCAAAACTCATAAAATTTCAAGCTGAATTGCACCACCATTAGATCTTAGCTCTTGGTGTAACACTACATGTAAAACTACTTAGGGCTCAGATACGCCAAGTTATAATTAGTTTGGAGATTCAAATGTTTATTTATACTAATTAGAAATAATTACAATAATCTTAACCGGTCAAAATCCGCAATAAAAACCAAGAAAGNGTCAAAATCCGCAATAAAAACCAAGAAAGGGCCAGAGATATCATGCGATAGCATTCGTAAGTATTAAAAAATAGCTGTTAAGCTTTTAATTAGCGCCAATCTGCATTATTTTGGGTTGGGGCTCCGTAAAGGGGCAGAACTTTAATTTTTAAAGCTTCCTTTGCACCTGTATCAAATGAAATAGATATAAAATGCTAATTTAGCCTTTAAAAAATCTTCATATTCATAAATGTGCAGCTGAGAACACAACGAGGGGGGAAAATGATATTTCTGAGGAAGACGCCGGGACACTTGTTCATGAAATCGAGAGATTTCTTTTGAAAAAGCCCTCGGAAGCCGATCTTGGATCTTAACCCTGCTTTTGCAACTTTGTTTCAAGCAGCTTGGGCCTTGACCAAAGGTGGTCTTAATTACAATTCTTTATCATTTGAGGATTTCGAGTAAGAATCAAGAGGGTAGTTGTTCGCAGAGCGGGGGGCGTCCCTTGTCTCTCATGACCCCCGTCTGCCAATGTAATTGAGAAGACAAGTAAGGTTCTCTAAGGGGTCTGGCTGGGCGAGGGCGAGGGCGAGGAAGATGGAGAGGGATTCCTTGAAATATGTTAAATGGACAACTTTGTTGGAGATTCCTGCAAGGCAGCCTGTAATCATTTGAAATGAATTTATTTGCCAGATCGAGCTGGGGCCGAGTGCTTCTAATTAGAAATTAGAGGTATTACAAAGGCACCAGGCTGATTACGAGACTCGTAAATCAGGAACAACTCTCTACCCACTATTAGGCGAGTTTGAATCCACTTCGAAATCTTGTGGTTTCCTTTAAAAGTTTAAATACTCACATAAATTCAGGGGAACTCGAATGAAACAAAGGATCCTGAGATTTTGTTAGTATTATATGATTATCTTATACGATCCTTTTGAGGGCATTTTGCCTGAAAAATGGGTTGGAGATAGGGTCTGACAAAATGAGTTTATTGCGGAAAGTTATAATAGACAAGATTAGCAGGTTTGGCTCATGGACGCCTCCGGACTACTCCGGAGGAACGGGCTAATTATTGGCGAGAGTTTCTTGCTCTGAGAGAATGAGAATTATTAGCAGAATTAGCTGCTGGGGAGGAGATGGCCAGAGAATTATTGAGGAGAGGCAGGATAACAAGCTAGAGTTTAATTGACCAGTGTTTACTTTTTTACCCTTTTAAAGAGATACTTTGTTTTTTGGGTGGAAGAATGTGCCCCGTTGTTAGCTAAATGGCTCATGATTGAAGTTTTGCCAATTTATACCATTCATCGCCTATTAAACACCAGACTTTGTAAGTTGCTCATTTTAAAGGGTAACTTCCTTTTACTACAATATTTTGGCTAGCAATCAAATCCTATAAAAAAAGAATAAAATTATCAGAATGACTTTACATAAATTAATTCAGTTCCTAAACTATTAGGCAATTCAAATCAATTTAGATTGCGTAATTCACTCTCGAATTCAGACCCAGGATTTGGATAAAAAAGGTTTGCATCTTTAGGACAATGGGAAAGTTTGAATGCAATCATTAAAATGAGTCACTTTCCATTCAAATTCATTATTTCAGCCCAACAAAATCATTTCCACTCGATAATTTATCTCTGATTTTTCTCAATCAGATTGGAAAGGGAATTGCATCAGGTTTTCCCCCTTTAAAAGTGAATAAATGAATAAAACTGCATTGAAATTGCAAGTTTGTCCAAGTCAGGGGACTCTTCATAAAGTTCTACTAAAAGGGTTAATGAAGCAAGGGATTTTTCGGAGCAACTCATTTCTTTCCCATCAAAAGTTGATTCTTTTCACTCGCTCCCAGCTCGCCTATCGCCTATCCCCCTCCCTTTCTCGGCAGCTAATGGAAAGCTCGAGTATGAAAGTGTATAAATGAATAAATGAAGCTTTTTTCCGAGGGCTGCCGCTAGAGAAGATGATAAGTTCTTGCAAAATGGCAAATTCATTCGGGACTTTATCGAGGCAATTATACGGGGAAGCGATCCGTGAAAAAAATGTTGGATTTGGGGCGGCAGCCACAATTTGATTGATGATCTCTGATGACAAGTTTATTAATCCCTCATCATCGTTCGCCTCTTTATATCCCTGGGGAATTATTGGCTTCGAGTATTATACTGTTCAAGTAGCAAAAACATTATGAGCCTTGGGAATTGATTGAGAGATGAAGTGGAGGAGGAGGAGGGGGCTGCTTCAGAGGCATTTCAACCCTTTGAATTGTCCTCCTGGAATTACGATTACCTAGTACATTGTAACAATTTATTAGGATGCCGAATGACCAAAGTGGAAAGATGATCCATCTTTTACGCGCTATTGGACACCCGAAATGACCATCAGCATTCGAAGCTGGATCTGATTGATGACCCTGGATCGGGAATTATCATCAAAATGACCACAACCCTTTTGAGCATGCATTCTCATTGAAATATGTATCCTCAGAATCTATGAATGCTAGATTTTTCCAGGAATCCATTGAAAAAATTGACCATTTACAAAGTATATTCCAAGAGTTTTGTTCTCGGATTTACCGAGTTTAGCCCAAACTTTTAGGAGAACTAGGAGGTTCACAAATTTGGGCAAAAAGATGTAAGCAAAACTTTGAATGTACTTTGAATGCGCTTTTATGTAATTCCAATAGAATTCTAGGGTTCTGAATTTGTAATAGTTTGGCTCTTAAAGCTTGCCATATTAAATCATTCAATTTATTCAGAGGGTTTGACGAGAATCGCTTTCTCGGGGTGGGCTTAACTAAATCTGCTAAAAGCCAAAAGTGGCACTTGAATTGAATTGAATAGGCCGTACTTAGATTAAGCTGAAAGTGAGATGAAAGTGGGGATATAGGGAGCAAATGGGTGATGAATGGAAAACCAATACTGCCATTGAAATTGACCCCGGCTTCCCCCATTTAAAATACAAAAGTTGGTTAGACTTGGGAGTGCTCGGATTTAATATAATCCTCTAATTGAAAGAGTCAACCAAGGGTCGAATAAATGGCTTCCGGAGCGAGATCTGAGCTGAATAAATATTATATAACAAAGTCTCCGGAATTGTTTGGGGTTCGGTTGAAAAAAAACGCCTAATTCCTTTTTGAGGACTCTTTTGAGCCGTCAATCATGGCTCAACAACCACAGATTTGATGGGTCGGCAAGCTTCAACAGCAACCCATTATATAATAAGAATTGACTTTTGTTATACTACTTTCAATGGCTAGAAAAATCAAAATTCATATCAGATCACTCCAAAGTCCGGAATCGGATCAGATTCAAAAAGTTTGAAACTTGTCATATGTTTATTTATTATTTGTGTATGCTCTCAAACGGCTATAATCTCGGCTTCCGTTTAATCGGATTCAATGACAATTGTTGTTTGAAGGGTGTCAACGCATCAAAGGATTTGGATGGAAGATTCCTCGGCTTAATAAAAATTATAAAATTCCTCAACCCTTTAAAAAATCTTATATCCCCCCAGAGCTTATCATGGCCATTTATATTCAATATTAAGGGGACAGCCCTTTAAAATGGGGTTAAATATTTTTTATGAACAGTTTAAAACCGGAAATAAAGAAATGTAGAATTTGAAACCCGTGATTCTTTAATTGATCTGAACTGGCATCAAATCCTACCTATATTAAAGTTTATTGAAATCCAAATTGGTATAGAATCAGTGAAAGGCTTCGAACCTTTTTGAATTCAAGGACCCGGTTGAGTAAAAAAATATGCGTACTTTTTTGACAGTTTCGACCTTGGGGGGATTGTGTCGGAATTTTTCTTTTCAACCGAAATTGTCAGTTAGATTTCTGACCTCTGTGACATCACCGCAATCGCTGTCAATCCGTCAATCATCCGTTTTCGGTGGACGAGGAAATCTTGCACAAAATCAGCTGCTTTTAAACCCGGTAAGTTATAATTTTATTTTAATTGTGAATTTCAAAGAAGGTAAAGTTTAAAATGCTTATTTAGAATATTGTTAACTTTATTGTGTTTATTATAAAATATTTGGCAGTTTATTGAAATTAATTAGCCATTATTAGGATATAAATATGTGATGCGATAAGAATTGATTTTTGTTTATTTTTAAAATTTTAATTGAGCTCAAAAATAATAATATTATACATATTGCATTCGTAGTGTAATTAGTTAAAGGTCATTTATATGTAAAAGACTTGAAGAGGTCATTAGCAAGGTTTGCCATTTAAATATTATTTATCTTTAGAAAAGAAGCAGGTTTTTCAAGGACCGGTTAATAGAGATTTAATTGATAAATCCTAAAATGGGCAATTAGGTGGTGAAAGTAAACAATTCAATGGAATTGTAATTTAATTTATTTACTATTGACGTATGTTTATACATTTGCATTGCCAAGTTCGAGCAGTAAAGTTTGCTTATTATTTTTATAAAAATTTAGCTGTTTGTAATTTCCAGAAAAAATGTTTTTTCCGTATTTCAGCGTGATTATTTTATTGGTAGACAATCTATTTTTAAAGTCTTTTAATAATCCTTATCCTAATTTATTTTTTCAGTTTGCTGGGAGTTTTGCTGTGCAAAGGCGAAGAATGGCAACTCTTGAGGAATTCAAAAAAGAAGAAATTGTGCCAGATGTCATTGATTCGGTGCCACCTGCTCTTGTGGAGGTCAAATACCCGGGTCATTCCGTCAATCTGGGCAATGAATTAACCCCGAGGCAGGTCCAGAACCAACCCGAATATAAATGGCCCGCACAAGCTGACAAGTTTTATTTGCTGATCATGACAGGTTTACACAGATTCTTTTAAAATAGTATGATTAGTTATTTTGATTTTGTGGTTTATTTTAAAATTAGATCCGGACGCACCATCCAGGGCAGATCCCAAGTTTCGAGAATGGTTATGCATAAATCATAATAAATTAATAATGCAATAGTATAAATTTATTAATTATAATTTATTTTTTTAAAATGTGAAATTCAGGCATCATTTTCTAATGGGAAATATTCCCGGATCGGATGTTTCAAAGGGAGAAGCGTTGAGTGAATATGTTGGCTCAGGGTTAGTAAAAAATTGTATTATTTTAAACCAGAATATTTCATTTAGGAAATGATTAAAAAATTAATTATTTGATTATATTCGAATTTAAAGGCCCCCAGAAGGCACCGGGCTTCACAGATATGTCATCCTAGTGTATGAGCAACCCGGAAAGGTTTCAGATTCTCAAAATCAATTTAATCAAATCTAATATGTTTATTTTTATATTAGGTCAATTTTGCTGATAGGAAAAAGTTTTCAAGCACCGCTGCCGGTGGCCGAGAAAAATTCAATACCCGGGAATTCCTCAAGAAATACGGCATATCCAAACTCGTCGCTGGCAACTTTTTCCAGGCCAGTAAGTTTGCCATTTTAAATACAACTAATTAATATTTTCTACGATAAATGCATTTATAATATATTCGCAATTAAATATTAGAATGGGACGACTTCGTGCCAGAGTTTTACAAAAAATTCACGTCTTAAATATGAAGATCCGCTCAAGGCCAAGATGCATACTAGAATCTAGATCAGGGAGAGGAATTTGTCATCGAAGGAAATTAATATTCAAAAGAAATACCTACACAATATTCGACACAATTTGAATTCTTATTTTGATTATGTAGTCTTCTCATATCTTTCCTCAGGTTAATTGTAATTAACGTAATATCGATAATATCCTTTAGAATTATATTTCCTATCAAATACTACATGATATTTCTGTTTAACATATTAAAATTGTAGTTTCAAAATCATTTAAACGTTAATTTACTTCATTGTGTATTCTATAAAGGACCTTTAATTAAAGAATTAGATCTAAAAACTATTTTTAAACAGAAATTAGGTATGCTTGTATAATAGAATATAGTTCAATTCCTTTTCATAATTTCATTGCATTTCTAGTTCTACAGATACATATTCCCATTGAGTTTCAATTAGGTATTGTTCAATTTACGTAGGTACGTTGATTTATGTGTATTATTAATATCTGAAAAAATTCAAACAGAAATAAATCCTCACTTAACCCACATTTCTCAAGGGCTGCTAATTTACAATTTATTGGAAAACCCATTTCATTGAGAATTATCGCATATTGTACTAGCTCAATTTTACGAGGAGGATGTTTGGGGAATTTTCCATTGTAGGTTGGCAGACAGAAGTGCATATATTTGCAATTTGCATCTGTGCTTTTGTGGTAAATACAGATATTCTCGTCATCTCTCATTAAAGCCCAATCATTTCCCCTCGTACAATTCTCTAATAAAGCTCGCCTACCTACCTTTTTCTAATTAATTCCATTTAAGGTTTGAATTAAAGTCATTGGGAAATGGG
Organism: Megalothorax incertus; assembly: GCA_036507255.1. Classification (NCBI taxonomy): domain Eukaryota; kingdom Metazoa; phylum Arthropoda; class Collembola; order Neelipleona; family Neelidae; genus Megalothorax; species Megalothorax incertus. Next base: position 1,613 of record JAAZTK010002605.1, on the reverse strand, counting down.
TGTAGTAGGTACTCGTATATGCAAATTGAGTACCAAATTACCCATGTGGCTCTTTGCGGAGGATGTGTTCAATGAGTCACTTAATTTTTATAATCCAATTTGAGATAATTTCGCTAGAGATGATGAATAATTCAGGGTATGGATTATGGCATTTGTATGGATATTCGTGTAGTATGTATCTCAAAGATTAGCATTCAACCAACTCGTTAAAACAAAGCCAATCTCTCTTGTCCATCAATCCCCCCCTTTTCCCACCTTCAACTCGTCTTTTACCCTCGAATGAATTTTAATGCTTTGTAGTATGTACTGTCTCTATTGATAAAGATCTAACAGATTCGATTTGGCAAAGTCAACCCAGAAGAGTGGGATTTGGAATGACGAATGTCAACTCTTTCCAGATTAATCTATTGAGAATTAGATCATTAAAATCCTATATCTTTGATCCATCTCCTCTTTTCTAGACTCTTAAATCTCTAGTATGATATACTTATGTAGTATTACTATATCGGCTACCTTTTACCTGGTAAATTCAATTGCTCTTTGGACATTTTATCATCCCTGAAGAATCTTTAGGGTACTAGCTCCCCTATTGCTCAATTACATGTACCTTAAAGGTTTAAATTAATAGTACTTTTCCATTAAGACCATCTGTATTTACTTTATAGCTTTGAAAGAGTATTCAAATGATCAGTATGCATGTATATAAATTTTTGCAATATCTAAAATTCTAGTTAGTATGCGAATATATCTCTAACTTGTGCTTTCCAGCAGTTTAACTATACCCCGTATAAAAATACATTTATCTCACATCTCCCTCCAACTCTTTCTTTCCCAATCCCTTCATATTATGCATTGTTGAGCATTGTAGTTGCTATCTCTAGCACAAAAAGGAATTTTTTAAATGTGAGTAATTGCAAGAGTTCTCCCTACTCTCCCTAAGGGTTAGTCATAGGGAAAATGCTATATCTACTTGTAATATAAAAGATTCTTATGGAGAGACTGGAGTCCCCCTTTGAATTTGTCCTTGAAAGCGACCACAGCAGCAGCTAAACCAAAGGAAGTAATAGGAGTCGAGGGTAGGGAGAGGATTTAACACGAAAAGAGTACATCCTCCTCCTCCTCCTCCTCGTTCCTTCTAATAAGCTTAATGCTAAAAGGGTTAAGAGCAAGCAAGTAAAAAAAGGGGCAGGGGGAGATGAAATCTATCCTAGTACATCTCTGGTAAAGGCATATGGTATTTCGCAAATGGCATTTTTACTATATATCCGTATCTCTAGATTCCAGCAATATAAGTATATAGAGTATCTCCCCCACCTTTGCTGCCCCTATCTAATGATATACAAAATCCTATTTGCACATTTATTGCAAACCGAGCTCTGGCGTCTGGCAATTCTCTTTGTTCTCCCCCCACTTTTTCGACAACCACCACCCCCATTTACTTTCAGCAAACCCGGTTTATTACCGGCATCCTTCCAGTCTCAATTTCCCTCTCGTTCTTGCATCTGCTCCTCTTTTGCAAACAAAATCCTTAACGGAAATTAACCGAATTTCTCAAAACCACCAAATTTCCAATTAAAGGTAAGGCATTTACTTTAATTTAATTACACTATATC
>JAAZTK010002604.1:0-10854 GCA_036507255.1 Megalothorax incertus | reverse complement strand
GAACTGCATACACCTACGATATATCGGTATATTCTTCTAATTTACCCTTAACTAAAATCTCGGTAATGGATTACCGGAACTGCATACATCTACGATATATCGGTATATTCTTCTAAGTTACCCTTAACTTAAATCTCGGTAATGGATTACCGGAACTGCATACATCTACGATATATCGGTATATTCTTCTAAGTTACCCTTAACTTAAAATCTCGGTAATGGATTACCGGAATTGACTACAACTACGATATATCCATATTTTTAGCACAGTCATTTCTAGATCATAAGTATAATATTAAAAGGTATTTTAATATGGTATTTTACTCCGGGATTGGTCTATCCCGAAGGGTTTGCATAAGTCTGTGGCCACAGCATCTCATCTCATGAACTCGGGTTGCGAGTAGCATATTTGAGCATTTAAACCGGCTTTGCCGAGGACGTCTCTGCATCTCAAATGTATTTGCATAACTGGGTAGGTTGTACTCAGAATGGAGCGGTGGGCTCTATACAATCTGAGGGTGGCTCGGGTTGGGCTACGGCAATGAGGCATGTCATTGACCGGGGTAATTAGGTCCTGAGTAGGTTGTACTCAGAAGAGAGCGGTTTGCTCTCCAGTTTGGGGGTCGCCCAAATTGGCATTACGACAATGTGGTTTGACGCTGTCCTTTTTGTGTTTTAAGATGTTAGTGGGATATTTTACGTGCCAATCCAAAGGGATGTTTAGGTTGGCTTGAGCCCCAATAGGGTCTAACGGGGATCCGATATTAGGCATTTGTTTCCCTGAGTTAATTAGATTTTAAAATAGATTGACTTCCTCGCCCTCCTTCCCTTCTACACTATGGCAGGCGAGAACGTTGATGATCCCAATGATGGGGGTGTCCAAGTGCCTAAAGAACGAAAGGCGGTTTGTGCGGCCGTAAAACTTAAGGATTTCCACGGTACTCGTGGCCAAGATGCCTATGAATATCTTGCAGAATTTTCCTCCGCGGCAGACGCAAATGCCTGGGACGATATTACTTTTGTGTCCCAATTTAGAGCCCATATGAAAGATGTGGCCCTGAACTGGCTCATCTTTGCCACAAAGGAGAGGGCACGAGCTGAACCCGCTTTGCCCGAATGGACTCGTAAATCCTTGGGGGAGGAATTTGTGAAAGCTGGGAAAGCCTGGTCTGGAAGCCCGGACAATCAATATAAACTTGAGAATATGAAGCAGCGGTCCACAGAATCGGCCCTTGAATTCTTCTACAAGGTGCAAGTGTTGATTGATCGAATTAACATCAAAATGGATGATGCTAGTAGAATTCGCTATGTAGTTCGGGGCCTAGACTTGGAGACTATGGAGAAGGTCCAACTCATAAATCCCACGACATTGGTTCAGTTGAGGACTCTCCTGGAAACAAATGAGGAGTTTAAGATGCTCAGATATCTGCGAAGGGAGAGTGAACAGCCACTCTCGGAGCATCTTATGATGATGAAACTCCCCAACCCTCAGAATCCGCCGAGGAATCCCGGTGGAAATCCCAATAAGCAGCAAAAGAGAAACAATTTCTTCCAGGGAAATCAAAGGGGGCAACCCCATTTCCAGAAGCAGAGGCAAAATGTCCAGTGGCAGGACCGCCAACCCCAGGCCTTAATGCAGCAGCCGATATTCCGGCCACAGTGGCAGCCTGAAACTTGGGTCAAAACTGTTCAAAACTTCCCCCCTAACCCTCAGGCGCAACGGCCATCATTTCCCCCTCAGCAGGGGCCAAATGGTTTCCAGGGTGGCCGCCCCACCTGCTTCGTCTGCAATCAAGAGGGGCATTTCAAGGCTGAATGCCCCAAACGCCAAAATAAACAGAACCAGGGAAACGGGCGGTAGTGGGTCCGAGTGGTATCTCGGCCCCACTCGACGCCCTCCACATCTCTTCCCCTCAATCTCCCCTTTTCTTTATCCCCGTGCATATCAATCAGAAAAAGGCTTTCCTAGTTGTGGATTCTGGAGCAACTGTGAGTCTCCTCAATTCTTCATTCATTCCTAAATGCACATTCATTGAAAGTATTCCTCAGGCTCGAGTTCTTGGTCTCTCTAATAAACCAATTAAACTTCTGGGGACGGTTAAGGTCGAGGTTGTATTTAAACATTCACCAATTCCACTCGACTTTTATGTCACCCCTGAACTTAAATTTGATGGGATTTTGGGTAATAATCATTTGCAAAAGTATTTCCGCACCCTGGATTATTCAAAGCATGAACTCCGCCTAATTTCTGGGGAAACTTGCTTTCTTCAAATTGATACCCCCCTCCCCTCACCTCCGGCTCCACCTCCCCTCACCGACTCTCCCTTCCCTTACAAAGACCCGGGTTCCGAACTGCCCTCCTGTTCAATCCAAGCTTCCGAGGACGTGGTCCTTGAACCGGATGAAACTCGATTTATTCCCATAAATATAATAGAAGATTCCTTAATTCCCGAAGATGGAAATTTCCTGCTTAAATGTTTAGATAATCCTACTCCCTATGGCCTTACCATTTATACCCAAACCTTAAAAATCGATAATGGATTTTCGATTCTAGAAGTTAAGAATGAATCCCGAAAGATAATCAAGATCCCAAAGAAAGGAATCTTAGGGTTTCCCGAAAGAATTCCCGATGACTGGGTGTGCTTGATAGATCAATTCGAATTAAATCCAGTAAAAGAAAACCCCGATTTAAGAACCCTACTTAAAGCTGCTATTTCTCCCGACATAACGGATCCTAAAGAGAGGGCCCAAATGGAATCCCTTCTTCTGGAAAATCAAGATGTATTCGCTACGAAAGATTCCTTTCGCTCTGAATCGACAATAGAAGTGGGAGGATTAGACCTTAAACCTGATGCTAAGCCCGTCTACCAACGCCCATACAGATATTCCCCTAAAGAACAATCCTTCATTTCCGAACATACTCAGAATCTGCTAAAAAGGGGGATTATTCGCAAAAGCAACTCGAGTTTTGCAAGCCCTGTGGTCCTCGTCCGAGGAGGACACAAAGGGACGGAAGCCCCTCGTTTTTGCATTGACTACAGAAAGGTCAATGAAATGACAATTCGAGATAGGTATCCACTAACCCCCTGTGAAACGCTTCTAAACCATCTCCTAACGTTCTTTATCTTTTCCGTCCTGGATCTCCTTATGGGATATCATCAATTTAGGATAAGAGAAAAGGACAAATTTAAAACGGCGTTTATAACGCACGAGGGATTATGGGAGTTCAACTTTCTTCCATTTGGTTTAATCAACGCCCCCGGAGTTTTCCAGAGAGCAATGAACGAGTTATTCCTAGATCTCCTATTCAAAATACTGGTGTGTTATCTAGATGATCTAATTCCTCACAGTAAGACCTTCCAAGATCATTTAGAGGCATTAAGAAAAATATTTCAGCGACTCCGGGAAGCGAAGTTGAAACTAAGCGTATTAAAATGTGTTTTTGGAGCCAAAAGAGTAAAAGCCTTGGGCCATTATGTTTCGGGAAATGGACTCGAGGTCAACCCGGAAAAGATTAAGGCTGTGGCTGAATTTCCAACCCCTAAAACGGAGAAGAAATTGAGAGCATTCCTCGGACTTTGTAATTATTACCGGAGGTTTATTTTAAACTTCTCCTTCATCGCCCGACCCCTAAACCTTAGATTGAAAAAGGAAATAATTAACACCCCTTGGACATCCGATCAACTGGAGTCCTTTGGTACTCTCAAGTCAGCGCTCTGCTCAGCCCCAATACTCAAACCATACAATCCTAATTTACCCACTGAAATACACACGGACGCCTCCGCGTTTGGAATCGGAGCTGTGTGTGTACAAATTGACCAGAAGAAAGAGCACGTACTTTGCTATGCAAGTCGAGGACTCAAAAAGGCCGAAATTAATTATTCTACCATCCAGAAGGAAATGCTAGCCCTCCTATTTGCCCTCGACAAGTTCAGGGAATATATTTTTGGCCGGTCATTCATTGTTCGCACCGACCACAACCCACTGGCCGCATTAAATTTTGCAAAAAGTCCCAAGGTAGGAAAGCTCTACCGTTGGGCAGTTCGATTAAGCGAATATGATTTTACTATCGAGTATAGAAGAGGATTAGTTAACTCAAATGCAGATGCACTTTCGCGATTTCCAGAGGAGGAGGAAGACACAGAAATCCCCGAAGTAATTGATCATAATAAGATACACACTTCCCGAGAGCTTCGAAAACATTATCATGAAGAAGAGATAGACTGTCCACTAGATTTCCCCGTCTTATTTCTAAATCTACAAGATTTGCACGAGCTCCAATCCCGAGATCCATTCTGCCGAAAAGTAATCAAATTTCTAAACACTGCCAAAGGATCCAAATACTTACTCAAAGACGATCTACTTATGAAAAGTAATAAGAACCCTTTAAGGCTAGTAGTCCCAGCCATCCTCCAAAAGGAATTAATCCGCGAAGCCCATGATGTCACCACTTCCGGCCATAGGGGAATAAAATCCACTTACGATAAGTTATCTTTTCGTTACTATTTCCCCAAAATGAGAACTAAGATCCTTAAGTACATTAAGGGATGTATTCTTTGTCAGCAATCCAAGCGTCCGATCCGTCCCCCAATAGGTCTCCTACAAAATGTCCCTATCCCCGAAACCCCCTTTCATACAATTGCAGTAGATTTTGCAGTTCTCCCTCGTTCAAAACGCGGCAATAAATACATAATCTTAGCTATAGATTTGACTACCAAATATCTCATGCTAAAAGCCATCCCCGAGCAAACAGCGGCGGAAGCGGCCGAGTTTCTAATCGAAGATGTTTTCATGATACACGGCCCACCAAATACACTTTTATCGGATAGGGGAGCACAGTTCATGTCGGCATTGCTCAAAGAAACACTTAAGAGACTGGGTATTAAGTCTTCATATACCTCCGCATATCACCCCCAAACTAATGGGTTATGCGAGAGGCAAAACACCTCCATAAAAACCATGCTTAGAACTTACTTGGAAGAGAAGGAGCAGGAGAATTGGGATTTATTCATCCCTCAGATTGCCTGGAGCATCAACACGAGCATCCAGGAATCTACAAACAAAACTCCCTTTGAACTCGTGTATGGGAGGAGGGCTATTCAACCCTTCGAACGAGTTTTTGGGGTTTTACAAACTCCGAGTAGGCTTACTGAGCTAGAGGAGGTGGATCAACTCAGAAAGGTGGCTCTGGAAAGAGCTCGTGTAGCTCAATTAAACTCCAAAAAACGATATGATAAGGGGAGAGTCGACCCAGAGTACAAACTCGGCGAAAAGGTGTGGGTCCACTTCCCTGCAACAAAACCGGGCCTAGCTCCAAAACTTACTAAACATTGGAATGGGCCTTTCTATATTTCAAACATCAGGTCTAATATATTATACCAAGTGTCTTCAATTAAGCAGGGGGTGTTTCGCCAATTCAATGTGCATGCAACTAGACTTAAGCCATATCATGATCCCATTTCGGATGGAGAATTCGAAGCATCCTCGGATGATGAAGGGGCAATAGAATACTCTTCGGCGGATAACGAGGCACTGGCTACACCAATTAATGAGTTGTCACCCAGCTCAGACTCGCAAGATACACTTATAGAAAGAAATAGTAGTGATTCAAATGAACCCAGAGTAAGGCCCCTTTTAGACAGTGATAGCCCTCCCCATACAACTCGTTCAGGACGTAGAATTAAACCTAACCAGAATCCCGACTTTGTGTACTACTAATAAGCATCATATTTTAGGCACCTGTTTGCTGTGCTTTTTCCTTTTCTTTGGACCCCCATTTTTGCGAGTAATGGCACTTTTCAGGGAACTCAAACAAGTTCCATGGGAGAGGCCATTCGGAATTTAACTACAACCTTTCGACCCCCCACTAGTACGCAAATCCCTCCAATTCCAACTCCTCCTCCTACGATCACTCCTCCTCCAAAACTACCTACCCCCACTCCTCAGACAAACTCTTCACCACCACCTCCGGTTTCCGATCCCCCTTCTAACTCTGCCCTCCCATCTACCACTCCCCAAATACCAGAAGAACCCAGACCCGAAATCTCCCCCATTCCAAAACCTGAAATATCTCGCCTGGTGGAAATGGTAGCACATGACCCGAGTTTCACCCACTTCCTCCACCAACACTATGCACGAGTACTTCCCCACTTATTCGCTGATTCTCCGGATGTTCGAGCCCAAAGTATTTCTGATTACATTTCACCCTACGGTCCGGATTTTCAAGATGACTATAAAACCAGTGAACTGGACAAGAGATTAAATCCCCCAAAATTTCACAGACTCCCAAACAAATCTGATAAAGAGGAGGACGAAGTACGGAAACTTTTCCAGTCCCTAGCCCCCAAGAGGATTCCTCTTTACCGTTGCACGGGTCACTTCAGTGGAATCAAATACCGGATGCCTAAAGTCCCCGAATGTCCTTTAATTAGTACCAGACAGCCCTCCAAGTTGGTAAGTATCTCCCTATATCTGGAGGACATAACACTTCAGCAAATCACGGGGATTGAGTGCTGGTCGATAAAATCTTACCACCACTTAGTCCGGTACTTTTTTGGGGCTCTCACACAAAACAGATGGACGGAAAAACACTATCTGACTCGAGACGAATGCGATGTTATGTCTCGGATTAAAAGGGCCCCCGACGGTACAAAGCTAGAGTTCATTAGTGACGACTTTTATGGTTCAAACCTCAAGGCCCATTCGTATTGTGGCTGGTTATGCGGAGGTCGAACTGTCAGTGTCACTAACTATTATTATACTTCTATAAAGATTGTAGCTTCCAATGTGGACGCTAGCATTCAATCCACAACCCCCCTTAAAACTAAATGCCTATATAAGGACGGGCAATGTGAAACTGAGCAAGGAATTTTAATTTGGTCTCTTTTTGACTTAAAACCTTGTCGCATGCAACTCATTGCAAATACAGCATGTTTAATGACAGGAAGAGAACGCATAACTTGCCCGGACGTAGAGATTACTATCATAAATCCCCGACCGATTTCCATGTGCAATACCTCGATTGGTAGCTCCGATCAGGGTATTCTTTTTACTCAATCTGCCACGAACGAAGTACTCCCCAACATTGCTACTACCGAAATATTCCAATTAAAAATGAATAAGAAAAAAACTCCAGTCTCTAAAATGAAAAGATCCCTTAATACCCCCAGATTCCAAACGGGTATTCCCACAATACAAGAACTAAACGCGAAGTTGACATTCATGTCGGACATGCTGGCCGCCAACATTAGCTTCAACTTTCAAAACTTTCATCATACACAGTGCAAATCGACCCAAAGGGACATTCGCCATTACATCTACGCCGCAGCCTCGGGAAACCCCACCCTCGGCGTAGCGGCCCTTCATCCGGGAGTGCATCTCCGAGCCAGATTGGCCGGAGATGTGCTCAACATCTACTCTTGCGACATAGTTGACCGATATATGTTTCAGAGGAGAACGTCGAATTGTAGCGTGGAATGGCCCACCACCTACCTCGACTCGGCTAACAACAAAGCTACAGGCTACATGAACCCAATAAACCACGAGTTGAGCGACAAAATGACGGAAATCCCCTGCCCCTCGGAGTTCTATTTCGACATGGGGAACCAGGTGGTTCTCCTGTCGAATGACTCCATTCTAGCGGAACTTCCCTTTCTCCCTATAGAAAGCCATATGCCCAAGGAGCTTCTCCAAATCAATCCAATTAGTTTTAAGGCCCCGGCTGTCTTCTCAGTTGAAGACGTGGCTGGATCGGAAACAATTCTCGGGCTAATGCGGGAATCCCAATCGAGATATCAAGTGGATAATATCATAAGGAAACTTAGCTCAGGACATCAACTCGACGACCCCCAGCAATTTACCTTATCCTCTCTGCAATATTATATCAATGCACCCCTTCGCCATTTGGTCTATAGCCTAGGAATTGGTTTTTCCTCCTTTATGTTCATCGGCTTTGTCGTGGCTGTAGCCTTTCTCTTCAGAGCACAGTTAACCCGAGGGTTCAGTTTCATCCATGCAAAAATTTCCCCCATATTGACAATCTGTCCATGTAAAGGAAAGGAGGAGGTGGTTGATCCCGCTTCTGAAAGATTAAATACAACCCTGGAAATGGAGTACAGAAACTCCGAGTTTGACAATCGTCCCTCAGCTCCCCGACCCCACCCGGATTCCGACCATTTACGAGAACACCGTCAATTTGTATATCGGGATTTGCGAAAGCAGACTTTTAATATGACTGACCCTGAGGAGAGAGCCCTTTCCGCTCCAATCAATTGATTCCCCCTAACTCTAACCCCCTGCATGCCCAAACTGTTTCCCCTTTTTGTGTTTACCCTACCCACTCTTTCTCTCTTCATAAAATAATGGCATTTTTGTTTATCAGGATCAAAGTCTTCATCCTCATCCTGGGTTTTGTCCCTCTGGGATTGGCCCTTACACCTCTCAAACCGCAAGTTCAGATTTCCAGAAAAATCTCTTCAATCTCTTCGGCTCTAAAACCCATAAAAATTTCTCCGCTCTCAGAGTCTTGATTGTCTGAGGAATTCGAGTACCCACAAGATCCGGGTACTCAATCCTCTATCACTTACTTTAAAGCAACTTTCCTCGTCCAAAGGTTCCTTCCTTCTGTTATTAACGCATCCCTCTGTTACGGAGAGATGCAGGAAACCAACGTAAACTTTTGCCTAAGTGGACAAAAGGTATCCTGCGATGTCCACTCAATATTTGCCATCACACAAGATGACTGTAGGGTCATGCGAAATCTTCACCCCCAAAACTCCCGTTTCCGTCCCAAGAAAACAACTACGCCCCATCCAAACGTAACAGTATGGACCGAGGGCCTTAGAAAGGTTCTCCAGACTATCCATGTGCTTCCCCTTCAGATCCCCCTCTCCGCGGATTCCGAGGAGATTGTAATCCCTAACTTTCATCCCCTTCAGAAATGTAATCTGAATTCCGGAGCTTGTCCTACCACCAGAGGTATCATTGTGTGGGACCCTCCTGGGGATTCTCCGTGTGAGATGGTCACAGATGAGTCTCTCAACTGCTACGAGGACATGAATGGAATGGATTGTCCATTCTTTTCTGCTGCCCTCACAAAACCTATTCTTACAAACTTGTGTGGCCGTAAGGTCTTCCTAACCTCCAGCAATGGAAAAGCCTTTGCATTCGAGAAGAGTCCCCTCCCTAATTAAAAATCTCACGCACTTGTACTCCCCCTTTATTTTAAATCCAAAATTACATTTACTTCTTATTAAGCAACTGGGTTTCCCATCAATTGTTCGGAAAGTTTAAAATATCCCATAAGTAAAGCTAATGCTAGAGTTGTGCTATTCGGGTTTCCCATATATTTTATTATAAAGATTGAACTTAATTAACCTTTGTTTCTTTTAGGAACCCATTTAAACCTGTTCATCAGGGCCGTTGTACTACCTCTGTCAACCCGCCTCCCCTTATGTCCCTACCTTTTAATAATCCCCCTCCCTTGCCCCACAAGCCTGGTCCATCTCGGCGCCCTCGCCAACAAATTGTTCCGGATTCTATTGGTCCTCCGGGAATGGCCCGTTTCTTGGATGTGCCAGTTTTTCGGGATTTGATTCGCGCCAGAGCTAATGGTATTGAGTTTCGAATGCGACAACGCCTCTCCCTCTCAAACATGGAAATTGATATATACGATCTCTACAAATTGAAACTGCGGGATCGCCCAATTCGGAAATCCCCCTGGCCCGAAATGCCACTTCGGGACCTCTATGTGGCCTTTATAAAATCCATCTTTAAAATAGAGGGAGCAGCTGAATCTCTGGATCGATGCCTAAAGGAGTACCTCTCAAGAGAGGAGATCATCATCCCACTCGCCGATATTTCGGATGAGGAGGTCACCTTAAGATCTGAGATTACGCGCGAAAAGTTCCAAAGCTCCACTCTCTCCCTCTCTCCCTACGAAGAACACCTCTTCCTATTATTGGGTGGCCCTCAATATATTAAGCATTTAATTATTGAGGAAATGAGTCAGCCTAAGGCTTCCTCCGCTGACTCGCATCACAATCCTCCCGCCACATCTGACCCCATTCCCTCCGAAATGCCCCCCAAAACATGGGTGACAGTTTCCACCCAAACCGACGCTTTGGAACCTCCTAAATCCATTTTAAAGCGAGTGGTTTCCACTCTGAGTACTCCTCAACAACCCTCTTCTACTACACCAAACACTCAAGGGTCTACCTGTTTGGTTAAGGATACCCCAACACTCAAATCTGTAATCTTTAAACCATCATATGCCACAGTTTCCAACCCCAAATGGCGCGGAAGGAGGCCATCCCCCGAAACAAGCTTTACCCAACCCATTGTAGCTCCTCGATATTGGGCGGACACTCGACCTCTCCATACTACTCCCTCTCCATCCAGGTCTTGCAGGACTCCTCAAGACTCTGGGGATGACCGTCGTGTTCGGTGGACGGAAGTGTCCCGGAACCACAAAAGAAGAGCCAACAAAAGAAGCAAAGACAGCCCCTCGGATTCAGATTGAAGGATTGGCCCTCTGTACATAGTGTTTTAATTTAAAAGTGCACTTACTTATTATTTAATACTTTATCATTTGACCTTTCTGGCCCCTCTTGTGCAATTGGGGCGCAGGATTTTATTGAAATTTTTATCTTTCAATTTTTTTTAGGATTATATATACACTTTTCTTGGTGTTTTTATTTGTGATCGGGCCGATCACTGGGTGGTTGGATACGTATATGTAAGAGTATAAATATGGTAAAGGTATATAGCCATGTATAAGGGTGTTGTACCTTTGTACATGGATATATACGATACCTGGAACCCAGCCAAACAACATAGGATAAAGCAAACAGGATT
>JAAZTK010002603.1:0-10855 GCA_036507255.1 Megalothorax incertus | reverse complement strand
CCCCGCTGGTAGTACTCACTCCCCGCATCTTATTTATCTATTAGTTAATTGAGTGAGACAGTTCATTTCATTCCGTGTCTGACTTTCTCCTTTGCAGCCGCCGTCTTCATTCATTCTCGCTTTTATGTTAACGCTCAGTTCTCCCTCCAAGTTAATGAGATTCTTGGAGTTTTCTCAGCTCATTGTACCAAAGTCTTCATTTACACAAGAACTGAAGGAGGAGGAGGAGGAGGAGGTAATAATTGTGGTATGTCATGACTGTGTGCGAAGAGGAGAGCCGGCGGAAATGCTAAAACTACGCGGCCGTCGGAAACTTGCAATCTTTTAATGGAATGTAATGTTTGAAATTTCGAGGGAACTGACATTCAAATCAGAGCGGCGGAGGAAGGCCGTGATGGCATGCTGGAAATAATTAAAACTACTGCACGGAATATTTGCAAGGGGAGGTTAAATAATAAGCAAGTGTAAAACTGTCTCTAAAATTTGCGGGTACGAACGAGACGGCCACGCTGTCAGACCATAAGGTGTGAGATTAAAGGTTCTTTACAAGCTTACGTTTGAATGGAATTTATTTTATTTATTATTTATAGGTACGCATTTAATGGGGGAGGAGTCGGAGGAGTTAGAGAAAAAAAGAAAAAAAAGAATTACAAAATTCTTATTTTTTTCGAACACAAAGTCTAAAATGTTTCGGGGGGTTTGACATGAGAATTGGCTTTAATAAGCGGGTTCTAATGGGGGCCCCGACTTGACCATATAGTCCCAACGGCATGACAGGTTGGCTGGGATCGTGACAAAGAAATGCAACTCGTTAACTATAATAATCTAGGAGTTAGCGGGAGCTATTGCTAGAATAGGTTGGTATATCGGGTGAGGGAATAACGAGGCAATAAATTTTTTCCATGTTTTTTATGTGATTTTGCGTGCTCCCGGCCCGACTAATGGGAGAGTGTGTGCTACGGAAGAAATATGTGTCCCCCCATTTGGGGGCCACCGACTCTAAGTAATGTCCCCATCAGATTGGGAATGACGAGCGGCCTGAGCGAGGGTGTAATGTGCAATATATAAAATAAAACCTCGAGGGAATTGCATTTAACAAGCGGTGGCGACCGGTCTGCGGAAATTGCTCATGTTAACTCCCATAAGTGTTCATTGTCGTATGGTCTCGTATAATATGGGAAACAAGTAATATTCATGCCTTGATGGAGGAAGCCAGGGATGAGTATGATTACCCCTTTAGCATGTATGTTATACTACGTAGTTTATGGGTTGCATTATTTCAAGAAAAATTCATAGAATTATTCCATTTTTTGCAAAGTGTCAGATTTATCCCATGCAGACAGGTGAGACTCTGAGGAAGTATGGGGGATTTAGATCAGGACTTGAACATGATGCTACTACATCCTCCTAATTAATTACACAGGGTCTATCCACTTGCATCTTTATTGCAATTTTTATTGCAGTCGCTGAAATGAATTAAACCTAATTAAATATTGTGGTCTAATTGCAATAGGCTTGAATAAAAATAGGTAAAGTACTCCATGTTTTTACAACTTATCAATCTGTAATGATCTGGCTATATAACTAGATATATAGTCATATCAAGCTCCGTATTTTGCATAGGATTTTTTTGTGATTTTTTCCGGGGCAAAATCCTCGTAATTATTTTCATTATCCAGTTTTAGAGTAGGTTGAAACCGAGTAGGTAATGGTATACAAAAATGAAATGGCCGGTCTGATTAGATTACAATCTTATCTTAATGGTATTGTAATAGTACCTGTTTTATTTATCCAAGCTCTTTATTTATTTTTCTTATTTTTCTTAGGTACTCGAGTATTCTTATGGGAGGTTTTAGCACATAGGAAAAAGTAGCTAGAAATGGAGAAGGTTGTCAGAAATGGGAAAAAATGAATGCTCCTCATTTCTCAAAACTCAAAAGGCTTGAGCTGGATTTTTTAATAACCTCGAGCAGCTCTCCGAGTCCCTTTTGAATTATTTCTACTATTTAATATCTTTTCCTCTCTTCAAAGGAAAATTATACATCTCTTCGCCGCCCAATGTTTGCCCATCTGAATTCTCAACAGTCTTCAACTTTCTCTTTTCAAAGAGAGTTTCTTTCAAAACAGAGAGTTGAGACTCGGATTGTCATTGTCTCGTCCTGCCGGAGGAACTAACTAGGAGTAGGTGGGTTGATAGACCAGCCTTAATTGGCTCTTCTCCAAAACTGGTCCTCCTTTCTCCGATTAAGACAACTTTGGAGGTTCTCATTCACTCCTGACTTCTCGGGGTTTTTTTCTGGGCGAATTAAAGTTTAAATTCTCATATCTCAGCTCATCATCATCTCTCTCTTTGTGCTCGACGCTCGTTTTAATAGACGAGAATTCTTCGTAAATCTTATCTTATCTTGGGGGCTCCCGAGAGTCGAGAGAAAGCTTATCCACTTGCAGAGTATATTAGTCTCAAAGTGACGCTAGACTTTCTCTCTAGACAAGGGTCTTATCACGCCTCTTTTGTGCCTTTTTGTGCACCGGTGGTAATGACAAAGTAAATGAGTCCAAACATACCACTTTTGCGACAGATCTTTTCGAACCTTTCGAGGAATCGAATTTAAAAGCATAAAATTTACCGAGGGAAAAAACGGCCTTGTCCATCCGGGTATCGGAGGGATTTGCCAATATGTCCTTGTCTACCTTTTATCGGTTCGCTTACGGCACCCACCCGGCCGAGAACAATGTGCAAACTTGTATTCTTGAACTGGAGCCTTAAAGCCTCTTTTTTAAGTGAAAAACTTTAAAGGGCAAGTGAATTGCGCTGCAAATAATTTCGATTTTATCGTCTGAGAACAATTCCCCAGGAAGGAGGACAATGGCTGATGTTTTTAGCGGAGGGATATAGGTAGGTACGGACCACGGGAGCCCCGAGTTAAGTAGAGCAGGCCATGAAAGCCGGGAATTTATTCATTTGACTTGAGACTTTGTAAATGCCGAGCCCAAAAACTCAAAGTATTGTTCGAGTAGTAGCCGGAGATAAGCTAACCTTGGTCAGAGTCCGGAGTGCCTAGATCAAAGCTTTAGGCTCTGGTAATATGCAAAAGTTTGCAAGTAAATACTCGACTTGCAAAATTGTGAGAGAACCCTCCCGCCGCTGGAAAGTGAAGAGCATGAATGGGTTAGACGGACAAAGTGTCGGAACTTTGCGCACAAATTGAGCAAACTGAATGGGGAATGAGTTTGAATTCCTTTTGTTTGAAGCCCTATTTATTCCAAGCCAGGAGGAGATATTTAATAAGCAAAAGCTCTACAAAAGGGTTTAAATAAGCGATCAAAGATGACTGGAGCTTTTAAGCAGTCCTATTTAATCTGGTTCTGAACGACGACGTAGAGACCCATCAAAGCTTATTTTTTCTTCGTAGTTATCCTCCACGCATTGGTGTCTTAACTTGCATGCCCTTTTAATGCCCGATTCATGGGAATGAATTTCATTAGAATATGCAAATCGACTGCCCCTGAATGGGCTAGGCCATCCCCCCAGTGTACACTTGGATTATTTTGTTTTGCAAATTTAAATCTTGGAACTGATGATATGATGGTCCGGAAGAAGAATGATTTGAACTCTTTTATGATAGTTTTATTAGACTTTTGGGAATCTAGATTCAAAATTGGTTGATCGTACAGTATCTGGAGCTTCCAAATCCTTTAAAATAGGATTGTGCATTGATTTGAATTTAAGATGTGAATAGAATCGGATTGGGTGACTGATTTTGTTATCTGTAATACTGACTTATGGGCTGTGTAAGTTCGAATTCAGATGGTAAATGGATCGGATAATGACATATGATTGTAGTAGTACTATTTGTAATCTGGTTGGAAATGTCGCTGAAAGTTTAACGCTGTAAGGAGTCTGATAGAGTCTTCAAGATATGATTTTATCTCGTTTTTTAAGCCTAGAGTAAATAAGATCGAGGATTACAGTAGTACTATATGTATCTGTATAATGTACACGTAATATGTAGTACAATCGCGTATTATTAATGGAAAGGCCCTATACCATTCGTATATCGTGCTTTGTGAGATCCTAAAAAGTTGGAATTCTCTTTTGAATGACTTTTGACTTTGAAGAGAAGCTGAAGACAGCCGTATAGGGGAGCGAGAACGTGGTGCCTTGAATTATAAATCATGGATTGTGAAGTTGTAGTCCAACCCAGTGTGCTTCTTGACTCCTCGTTGAAAGGGCCAGGGTTCAAAAGGGTTAGGGGGTTTTACTAGAGCGAGAGATATTGAGATTTAACTCCTGAGGATGGATCTAGATGGATTTTGAAGCTTCACAATAATTTAACTTTGGACAATAATTTAATTCCCAGTTGCGGGGTCTGATTATAATTTTCGGATTAGTTTCTTTCCGAGCCCATCCAGCCGCCCTTATTAGGTGACAAAGCCGAGAACGTGCTTGAGGAGGAATGGAAGCCACTTAGTTTTGTATTCTTGACTTTTTCCACGAGATTGAAATCCAGTTTTGAATTTAAGCCTCTCGGAGCTTGAGTCTCGGGTCTCATCCTCCTCAGAGAAAGGAGATTTTATAGAGATTGAGAAGCGTAGGAGCACTGCAACTACTCTCTTTGTCATATCTCTGACTTGTGACTAGTCCCTGAAATTTGAATATCTGTATTCCGAGGAATCCGACCCTCGAAGTACAAGCTCAAGAGTGTATTCATTTCTCGGGAACTTGCAAATGTAAATTATTGAAGGGCTCTCATGAGATATTCAACACCCACAGACGAGAAATAGTATTATACCCTTTTGGAAAGCTGAGCTTTTGTTGAATTTGACTTTTTGAGACTGCCATTACAATTCATAATTTAGATAAATTCCAGGAATATGGCCACCTACGCATTAATATAGGTAGGTTCACTAGGTACGATGGGCCGTGTGTTAGGCTGTTTTAAATTGCATCCGAATCCACCTTAAAATGCATCGATTCGGCTTCTTTTTTTATTTAAAAAATGACATTTGCATTCAGCTGGAAGCTGTGAAGGCTGTGAAGTGGGTTAGTGTGCTTTTTTGCCAATGTGGAATTGATATGGGGGTTTCCCCGAGGGAAATCATCCGATAAAAGTATTTTAAGATGGGATCTCAGGGCTGAATTGATGTGATTTTTCATCGGAGGATGCATAGAATGCATTAAATAACATGGTGCACATTTGTGGGAATTTAAAGCGAGGCGGAGGAACTCAGGAAAGATGATTCAATACAATTTGATTATGTGCCCATGCTTTAAATTCTTATTGTTTGAAAGGTAGATGCCATTTCGGTGCTCCTAGCTCCTCCTCCACCTCCTCCACCCTCTGGGGAAATGCACTAAGCGAGAGTCTACCTAACTATTATGCAAATTTATGAATGAGACTGAATTGTATTTGTGCAAAGTCCCTGTCTCTCACCGTCCCCTTTGAGGGAGAGGTATGGATTTTACAGAGCTTTCTCCGTATTGTTGGGCCGTATTTAAAGAAGAATATAATACGAAATTCCCTAAAGAAAGGTAAGAGCTCGTAGGAGGCTACTATAAAACCAAGTGGCCCTTCAATATCTTGAGCTAGCTAATTGATTCATTCTATTCCTCGGGGGAAAGTTGAAGAGATTAAAAAGTTAAAGTTGAGGAAATTCTTTTTTACTCAGGAAAAAGTTAATTTCATTTAGAATGTAAATGTTTGGATTTAAAAGAAAAGTTTTAAACCATTTTGAGCCGAGAATAATGGGATTGAGAGTTTAATTTGATTGCACTCGCTTCAAACCCAAGTAAAAATAGCTTTACCTCCGTTCGTTCGAGCCTTCGAGCCTTTGGAAGACTCGAGAGTCTATGCCGAAGAAGGTCGACGGAAGGAAATTCTTGGGAAAAAAGGATTAAAAAGTTTTTGCCCTTTTTTCTGGGTGGTTTTTTAACTTTGAATATATGAACTTTTTGTGTTCGAGTGGCACTTGCTCAACCCTTTTGTTCTAGCCTCTCTCTAGACTTGTAGGTCAACTGCATATGTCTCAGGATGAGTGCTTTATACTTTATGAGTCAGAATCCTGACTCAGGATACCCGAGGGTTTGAGTACTATTTGCGTGGGCTTTATATTTAATAGAATTAAATGTGGGAAGGACTTACCACCGGGTGAGGCGGCCGCCAAAAAGGCGGGGGAAAAGGCGTTGAACACTGTTGAAGTGAGGATGAAATATTGGATGATAAAAATAGGGTGATTCCGTGCTTTAGTTCTCCCCATTTCAACAATTGTAATCTTTGGCTTCTCTTAAACTCTTCCAAAAACGATTGATTTCTTTAAATACTTTTGTAAAACGCGAACTAATCACTTTCTATTCAGATAGATTCGAGCCGGTGGAGGTTAATGCGATTTGTCCGGCTCATTTGTGTGTAAATTCGTTGATTCAATGTCCAGATTTGCGTTGAAAATGGGATAAATTTGTATTTGGGGCCCGTTTTGAATCACAGCTGATAAGGTTATGGGATTTGGCAATATCAGAATATTTTAATGAAAGATTTGAAAAGTATTTGTGGGTTTCAAAGGTTGGTAGGCAGACGGCCAGGTATTATATAAAGTGGTATTGATTTTTTTCAAAGTTTTACAAAGGGATTTGAATAGCAATTTGGGGGGAATAACATGAGGGAATTGATTCGGGGGAGTTTTTGAGATTTGATTTGCCTCCAAAGTTTTGCCTACAAATTATTGGCCTGTCTTGTTCTGATTTATTATTCTTTCTCGCAGAGTCTCGCGTCCTTCTCCAGGTGTGGTACGTTAAATAAGAAGTTTCTTCGTCGAGCAATAGTTTTTCAACTTTGAATTTAACTTGGGATATCAAAGAAATGCACCCAAATTCTTCAATTTTGAATTTTCAGACTTTTGGTTTTTGCAACTGGCAGGTTTGAAGCCCTTTGATTTCGCTGAGTCCTCCACCTCCTCCAGTTCTTCAAAGTTCTCCCAATCTCTCTCCGGGAGCACCAAGAGTGGAGGGAACTCAGGGCCGTCGAGGACTTCAACCGGGGTGGTATCGTAGTAGTACAAGATTGGAAAAGTTTTCCTTTTGAATGAAGAGTTGGAGGAACTTGCAAAATATGTTATGTGTAAATCTTTTGAATGCAAATGTTCAATGCTTCAATATACGGTCGAGAGTCAGGTGGAATCCTCTTTTTTCCGAGAAAAATAGGATTACGTGTAAAATGTATGTAAATTACTCCACTAGGCTCGACTCGTGAGTGCGCCTGAATAATTTATCCAAACTCAATACGCTTAAGTGGCTACACTCCGAGCTGCCGAATGCTCTCCTTTATAGGGAGCACCTTGCTGTAAATGAACGGAGAAACCCCCTCTTTTTTATCAAATTCAAACAAACACACAAATTAAACTGATACTGATCTATCTGGTGCTGGCAAAAGCTCCCTTTTCAGAGCAATTCTGCGAGTATTTCATTCAGGTTTTTCCTCCTCGAGCCTCAAAAGTTCTTTTCACCTTCGCTTTGAATAAACCTAATGACATTGAATTGAAATAAAGGAACAAAAAGATCCTTCCCCACTTTTTTTGCACGCAAAGAAGGTCGTGGAGTTCCCCACAACTCGAGGATTGTGAAATTTAAATGGAGGGAGGATGGATTGACGTAGTACAGATGTGGAGGATAAATTGTTTGCTCTGTCAATTAATTAGCCCGAGATTTGTAGAGCTGTTTGTTAGCCGGGGCCGGTTTGAAATCAGAGATTGATGGGTTTGAATTTGTTTGTGTTCATTTTACAAGCTATCCTGAGCCGAGCGGAGTTCAGACAGTGACTGAGCACAGTGGTACTAATCCAGAGCAGAGTTTGAGGGTGTCAGAGATCCTCGAGGAGTCGAGATGGATATCTTTTGAACCGAGTCTGAATGATCTAATGGGATTTACTTCGAGGTATCACTTTTACTATGTAGAATTTTGAGATCCAGAGAAGTTTTTGATCAGAATCTGAACCCCTTTTGATTCTAGAACTCTTGGAAAAATGTATATAAATGTATTCTAAGGTTTGAACTTGCCCTAAAATGTTTTGGGATAAAGATTGGGCTAGGACTGGATATTTACGAGGTTGACTCGAGGAATATCCCACTTGTTTGAGACTTTTGGGTTATTTTTTTCACTGTAAATATATCTAGAGACCGAGTATATGTAAACGAGTCGAGATACGGTTCGCTTTTTCGAGAGTTTGAGCGAGTTACTGCTCCACTTGATACGATGGGAAGCCGACTGACGATGAGGATAGGAATATAGGCCTGCCCTCGCTCAACAGACTCTGTCCGCTGAGCAGGAGTGCTCGGAATCCCAGGCTTGTGAAGGTTCGTTCGGTATATATTGTACCTACCTTGAGTTCGGAAGGAAGGACAGGTCTTTTTATTAGGAACTACTCTCAGCAGAGGAGGAGGTAGGAGGAGCAACCCTTACAGATGCAATAATACATTTTATATGCAAATCCTATCAAGATCCCCGCCGCTTGGAATCATATGCAAACAGACTTAAATGGGGGCCCATTTGTCTCAGGTGTTCTTTTTTGGATTTGCACTTTTTTTTATTGGAGTGTGAATTTATTTGAACATGAGTGGAGGCTTAGCTTAGCTTTGTGGTAATTTGAAGATTATATGGGTCAAAATGAATGGCCCTTGCAAAAAAAGATTGATTTTTTATGGACTTTATCGGCAATTTATCGCAAAGTACTTATAATTTTTAAAAAAAATAATCTTAGGTTTTTAAAGGTAATTTAAAATGAAATACTTGTACTAATATTGTGTTAATTGATGTTAATTAGTAGTAAAACAAGGCGAGAGTGCAAAACGGCCATTTTAAGGCCATGAACTGTAGATATTTTTTATCTTTGACTTGGGAATTGAGACGTAAATTTGCGAGAAGGTCAAAGGAAGTTCTCAACTTTTCAATGGAGAGTTCAAAGATAATTGTATTCTGACCTTAAAGGATCTCTTACTTAATAGGTAGATTGTATCTTAATTTAATTATCTATAGCGTATGGGCATTAGCTCTTTAGTTTGCAACTTTATATCAATTCATCAAATTACTCAAGAAGCTTGGAGTATAAATAATGAAATTTTTATTGATTAAATTGTAATATGGACTCGAGTAGCTGCTTATCCGTAGTATACTGATATAGGTAAGGTTTTAGATAAATTTTTAGACATCTTGAGATAAATGGATTTCTAATGTGTGCCTTGCCACTCGACTCGAGCTTATTATTTTTGAGAAACCTTATTTCTAAAATTAATGATATCGGCTAGACATTGCAAAAGTGTGTGGGATAGATCGAGGATTTTGCTAGGAGAAATTACATGCGATTGAGAGGCGAGTGGGTGAGGTTTTGGACCGAAAATCCGTGGGTTTTAAAAAGGATCCTCCTCCAAAACTCCAGGATGCTTCGCAGACAATGGAGAAAATTCCAGGAAGTTCCTGGAAGCCCTCGGGGGGAGGCTGACTTCATAAATCTGATTGATTAAAATTGCACCCGAACATAAATGCAAGATCAAACATGGCTTGGGCATATTATTTGAGAAGATTTAATTTAATTACAAAGTACTAGGATATCTTTAGGATTTGGGGGCTTAAAAAAGGATGGGGAAGGTCTCACGAAGATGTCTCTGATTCAATTAAGGGAGGTTGAATTAATAATTGCGGGGTTCTCCGGGGGTGATGAGAAAGGATTGATTAAAATAGGGAAGCGTGGGAGAGTGAAATGTAATTAAGAGGCTTTGGGGGCAATGACGGCAAATGCAAGCAGGTTAAGTTTACTCTTTCCAAGATGGGTAAAGATTGAAGTTTTGAAGCAGTAGTATGGCATTTATAGGCATTTTGATTTGGAATCCGTATTAGAATTAAGTGCTCACACTCATGGATGGCCGGGCCCTTTAAATGTTTAAAACGAACATGGTTTATTCAGTGATTCTCAGGTTGTATTTACAACCCTGTTGGACTTGGAAGACAGTTGTAAAGTAAGATAAAGCGGGGTCCAAGACACTTTACCGTGCCTTGGATTTTAATCGAATTCAAGTTTGTTGTCCTGAAGGGAACGGAGCGGGCTGCGGAGGAGAGGTGGTGGTGGTTTCACCATTAGCGAAGGGGAACTCTAGTGTTTCAGAGGACGTAGATCCATAATTTATCAAAGGGTTCGTAAGGGTTGTGGAATTTTCGAAGCGACATTTGTTCTGAGGTTAAATATCTCATGTAATTTTGTATTGTACTACTCCTGAGTATCCCGAGTGGGCTAATACCGGACTGATATACCTCATTTATTTCTATTTTACCCTGTCGTCGTAAAGGAGGCTGAGGATGCCCGGTATTTCGCACCTCGGCAAGTTCCTCGAAGGCCCTCGAATTCCACTTTGGGTTATTTTTGAAATTTACCAACGAACGACCATGATAATACTCGTATTAGGATTAGACATCCGTAGACTGCAGTACGTTTGAACGATTGTACGATGGTAGTAGAGGCTAGAGGCTACAAGTACCTACTTGGTGAATGGAGTGAATGGAACCTAGTAAAATATTCTGGAATTTGTGCAGTCCCCGTTTGAACATAAAAGTTAAATGAGGTTTTTCGAAGGGGGGGGGGGACCGGTGGGAGTCATCCTTTCTTGAATTTTTTTTCAGAACTTGTTTGCTCGACTGACCCCAAACTTTAGAGGAAATAAAACGGGTAAACCGTGTAGAAAGCCTCTTTTGAGTTAATGTTTATAAATTTAATTTAAATTTCCCGCCCACCCAATCCCAAATTCCGGCATTTTGAATTTTTCGTCCCATAAGAATACATTACGGTGAAAAATTCAAAAATTCAAATTTCCCGCC
>JAAZTK010002602.1:0-10855 GCA_036507255.1 Megalothorax incertus | reverse complement strand
GGATGGAGAAGTGAATATCATTGATGTGGAATTGGTGAATCCTGAGCATGGGTCCCCTGGACTAACCAGGGGTTGAGGGTTTGGTCCATCTCTTTGAAAGCCATGTATGCTTAGAAGGAGGCTGTCCCCAACGGAGGAGGAGGAATTGGAGAATATGCTTTTTGGAGGAGGTTTGGCTTCAACAAGGAGGAGGTCACCGACCCCTGGGAGGTCAAACACGCGAAATATCTGAAGAGCTGCAAAGGGGATAAAAAAACAATACCTAATTAAATCTCGGAGTTTCCGTAATTTGTTCTTCGGATGATGTACAGCTCGATGGTGGGGGCATAAATTAGAAACAAAGACATTTATTTGCATGTTTCGAAGACTAAAGATAACCGGCGGAGGACCCGGGGAGCAGATTCTGTAAATTAGCAGCAAAGTTTGCTTAAGATGAGTCGCTTTTTTGTGCAGTTTCCTCGCAGTTACTCCTATTTTAATCTATGCTGATTGTGGAACGAGATTTGGAGACTTCCACCTGGCTTTTGCCTCGATTTTTTAGCCCATCCCTATACCATCTTACTAGGAACTTAGCTTATAAAAGTTAAGTCATATCTAGTCTATAGTGGCATAGGGTGACTCGGGGAGCGGCCGTTAATTTTAGAAAATGTTTTTTATGGGCCGGGAGAAATACGGATAAAATGCGACGAGGGATTCACTTTCAATTTATATTGCAGGGTTTAAATAGGGTTACCCCGATTTAAATACCTCCGAGTATCCTCCGACTCCTATATGAGTCTCAAGCTAAAACATTTAAAAGCTTACCATCCATCTCAAGAATACTCTGGGTTTACATTTACAAGATTTGTTCAAAACTATTAGTTTTTTAAGCCAAAAATCTAAACTGGGATTAGCAATTTTGCGATAGTGAACATTTATTACATTGTAGATTTGATTTAAATTGCCAGCACAAGTCGAAACTTGCAAGCATTTTTGATTTTTTAGTCAAAAATGAGATGAGCTGTGAGAAAAGGCGAATTTGGTAAAAAAAAATAAAATCCGGGTGGGAGAAATGAATTTTTTAAAGTCGAGTGGGTTGACACAAAAGCCCGGTAGAACTAGGCGGGATAGTCGGAGGAATGGTCTAGAGCCGAGAGTGAGTAATTGGATCCAAACTCATTAATAATTGTCTGCTCATTGGGAAGGAGTCACCCGGAGTAGTTAAAAGACATTTCTTTCTTCTCGGGTGCCGGAATCTATGAATTCCTCCTATTCAAACGGCTTTTTCTTTGCATTTTAAAGGCCCCGTAGACAAATATCTATTCTATCACCAAATGAATTACGCATAGCATTTAGGATTACTAATATTAAATCGGGGAAGGGGTTCCCGCCGCTTCCCGGTCTAAAAGGTGGTGGCACCCGGGGGCCACCGCATCCCTAACTCGAACCGAATACTGTACATTATCTGTATCTGAAAGGTATAATCTTTCTCCCGTCTGTTTTCAAGCTATTTTAAGCTGGTGGGATTTTGATTTGCCTATGTGACTGTACGGTGGCAGTATCCCGCTGGATCTAGAGTCAAGTCGAGTAAAAACCTGAGATGATGGCGATTGACTCAAGGATCTGTAGCCGGCTTTTAAATAATGAGATTCAATTTGAATTCCTCCTCGCAAACTCGGAAGATAGTGAGAATGAATAAGATAGTCAGAGTCAGCTAGCATCAGTCTAGGGCTTTGTTTTTACCCGTAACAATAATAATAGCCCCGTAATAACCCGGGCCAAAAAACTTTGAGCATACCCTACACGCTGTACACTTCTCCGATCTCATCTTTGCTTATTTGGAATGCCAATATCCTCCCTGAAGAAGCAAGTGCCATATATATTATATATACGACTCCTGAGGAGAGTCAGGAGGCTGCTCGGAGGAATGGTAAATATTTTCTTAACTCTTCCCAACCTCTCGAGAAAGACAATACTGTGCAAGAGATATTAGGTTGAAGTTTACACCTTTAGGCGCAGAAATGCTCCAAATATTATCGAATCTGCATAGATTGAACTTAGGATTAGAGATAACAGAGGAGTTTGAAATACAGTTAGAAATTGCTTAATACGAGTATTACTATAAGCACCCAAACTTACCCAAGAGGAGCCAGGGTACAAAGAGACAAACTTGTTGCATAATAAATGGAAATGTGGTGATATCCCCCCTTTACACACGTTCCTCCGCCTTCTAAAATCTTCAAAACTCACAGAATCCCCTCGAAAAAAAGGCAAATCCGAATAAATCCCAAAGGTCAAGCTCGGGTCAATTGAATTGATGGGTTTCCACATTAAACACTTTTTCGAGGTATTGGAACTTGGAAATAGCCAGAAAAACTTAAAACAATGGGTTTTAATTGCGGGAAGCTGCTGAACTTGGATTTGGGGTACTTCCGGTGCTTTTGGAGCTTTAAACTTTAAAGTTTGTGTGAAATAAATGCAAAACTTTCACTTTTTAAGTTTTTAAGTCGAGTTATAAGTAAAAATGCAGGGCTTCCCAACCGGCAGAGACTCTCAAAAGTGTTTGGTTCATTATTGCGAGAGGAGTGGAATGAGTTTTGGGAGAGAATTCCTCCCAGGTTTGCTCCGACTGATGGAATACAATTGGGTGGGTGCTTTAGCTCAGTTTTGAGATCTCTTTTGAGTCGAGACGAGCCGAGAAAAAGACGAGGATAATTGCTAAAAATAGGCCCGGGTGAACTCGAGTCCCCCATACCTATCATTGAATGACTTGAAGAGAACTTGAACATTGCTCCTCGACTGCAACCACCAAGAAAAATGAGCCATATATTCATCCTCTTCGGAGGATCTTCGGAGGATCCCAAGCTTCTCGGGGCTCTCTCGAGGCTCTTGAGGGGTCGGCGCCCATCTCCAACAAGTAAAACTGTAAAAAGAGTTGGAAGGATGATCCTACATTCCTACTCCATTTGTTATGCGTTAATCAGCGACTAAGAGTTCATAAATCCCCTCATGAAAACCATATTAATATTCCCATCCTCTGCATTGCACACCACCCAAACCACATGTCTATTAACACTTGGGATATTTCATTTCTCGAAAAAAAACATAAATAAATTAAAATTTTACTTTATAATTTATACTTTGGCCATTTTAAGATAGATACTTTTGAGATTTTGTATTTTTAATTCGAAGCATTACCTGTATAAATCAATATTTGATATAAGTACCTACTAGTACTGATTACAAAATCAAATGTGCAAAATTATCAGTATATCAGAAGTCACGTAATTAGCATATATAGTTATTTAATAAATATATGTATATTCTTTTTGTACCATGTTATAAATTATAATTTGTTATTGAATTATAAATTGGTATTGAAAAACAATAATTTACAATAAGATATTTCTGAATATGAATGATATTATAATATACAAATATTAATAGTATAGTATTTAGAAATAAAGTGCAATAAATTACTTAAAATTTTTATGCCAAATAAATAATGTTAATTAAGTACTTCATTAAAATTAGCGTCATATCGAAATTATAGCTTGTGCATTGGATAAAAATTCTATAAAGTGACTTCATCGAAGGCTTAATTTACTAATATTAAAATGTGAAATTTTTGGAGTTTATGTAAGTCATTTAACAATTTTTGCAATATCATTCTCACTCAATTCCAGCGTGGAATTCTTTGAGTAGGGCTCATTTGAACTCATTTCCGGAAATAAGTCATCAAGGTCCTTATTCAGGCTAAAATTCATCATTCCTTAATGCAATCCAAGATCTCAAATATACAATTTATCGTACCTTTGTTCCAAATCAATACTGATTGGCTTTGGTCGGGCAGGCCTTCGACTTCTCCTTTGAAAAATAAAAATATAGGATTACAAATTGTAATGCAATGGTTCATTCTAAATTCTAGGTTATAACAAATCCTAGGACCTATACCTTCTGAAGCTTCTCCTGAGACCTTCTCTGACGCCAAAATTCTAAAAAATTCCCATACATAATTAAAAATACAAAAATCTCATAAATTAAGGATTATTGAATTTACTTTAATCAATTTCCCTGCTTCCGAGTGCCCCAACCATTGGCAAAATACAAATACTCCGAGCACAATTCCGGAAAGGACGCCAATCATTATAAAAAGTGGCGTAGTATTCCTTCCCATTGGTTTCAGCTCAATCTTCCTCCTTGTCACATTTGGCTTAAGGGTTGACCCAGCCCATCTTGAGGTGACATTGACCAGTGACTCTTCTTCGTCTTCAAGAGAGTTTTCAACCTCTGAAGAACATCCAACCTCATCCTTGAGGGACTCGTTACAATTTACAGATTTGTCACATTTCAGTCCAGCTCTGATGCATTTCCGGAAGGAGCATTCCATGAGGTCAGGGTCAGTTTGTGGCTCATGACATTTTTTATATGCCGTAAATACGAGTTCAATCACATTCTCCCGCATCAAGTACTCTCCCGCATCTTCATCCCCGTTGAGTCCTCCCATGTCCGTGTCAATTGTTATATTAATTATACCGAGAGGACTGTCGAAAAACCGAGACCCAATCAACCCCTTTGGCTTCTGAGACTCCTTGATGCTCCATAATGGATTAATGGCCCTTCCACAGGTTCGGATGGGCACCCTTCGAGGATCCGAAATCTAATTAAATTAAATCGAATTTATTAACAGCTTTGGATAAATATATTGGAATTGAACCTCGAGGAAATCAAGACAAGACCCATTTGGGTGCATCCTTAGATGGAGGTTTTGAACAAAAAGGGTCAGTCCATGGTTGAAAGGCGATGTTACGGAGAAGCGTCCCTTGAGCCTTAGCAGATTTGGATGGTAATATGAAGTTCTGAGTTTGACTGCAAAATTCTCATATTCCTCGAGGCGAATGGTCCCTAAATATTAATTTTAATTTAACATCCATATTCAATTTGAATTTCAATATACGGAAATGGAATACGGATATTCCGAGGTATGCTGTGTATTGTACCTTGAACTGAATTGGTACTTTCCTCCATAAGGATTCTCTCAATACTCGCTAAATAAAAAAATGTCCAATTATTTTTAAATTTTATCTTTTTTTGAGCTAAAATGCTTCTAAAAACTTACGGCCATCATCGGTGGCTGAGGTGAGTATTGATAAAAAATTGACTAAGAAAAATAGAGTGGAAAAGGTTGGGATTTCAATGTGGAAAAACATATAATCTCATTTAAAGTTAATAGGATTTTGTATTACACTTTAAAATAAATAATGAGAGAAATATTAGATTGGGAATTCTCAGCTGCTCTTTTACCTGGGGATATGACATTGACTTTTACACTAAAGTTTGTACTGGAGAGTAGTGCCTGTGCATAATTTCTTATATGAAAGGATGGACCATTCCTATACAGGTAAAAAAATTAGCCCTTGGCTATTTGAAGTACATCCTAACTCTAATAACTACATATTATGATAAGTAAAGCCCACTCCCTTTGGATTCATATGATAAAGAAACGGAAATAAGGACCTAATTGTTTTCCACGGCTTGGCTAAAATAGATCCCTCCATAATAGCCTATATATCCTACTCTTAACCAGTGCAGCCCTCCTGGCTATATATTATTTATAACAAAAATTTGTATATAAACTTTGCCAAATGTGGAATTAGTAGCAAATTGTGGTTATAAAATTTCGAGTATTTCTACACATTTGCTCTATAAATTTATAAAATGAATTTTTTGACAGAGATAAAAATAATTAATAAATCAAGATATAAATTTTTTGAATATTATAATTTTATAAAGCATAATTAAGCATAATCTAAATTAATGTTTTATCGCTTGACTGGTGAAGAAAGACACGAGGTTGTCAACTAATATGTAAAACCTTTATTCGAGAGTGGCTAAGGATAAGTCATTCCAGTCTTTTACTCCGGGTATTAGACGAGGATTAGGCCTAAATTTTTCAAATGGTTTATTCGGGGCCGTCAGGACACAGGTGAAAGCCCTCGTTGGTTTATCCTTAACTTGATGAGTGTGCCCGAACGCGTTCTTAACCTCGATATTTTGATTGTGTGTATGAACTAAATTTTTAATATGCCATGTAGCACTACTCATGTTCACTGTTATATACACATATTTTTCCATCTCTCAATGAGAGTTTGCATTAGAATCTCTTACTGGAGTGAGTTTTGCTCCATATCTCTTCGCAGTAGCATTAATGAACTTGTCATGTTGGTCAATTGTGTTTCCATCCCGCAAATGAAGTTCAAAATAAAACTCATCTCCACATGAGTATATAGCAAAGATTGTGAATGTTATCTTTGATGAAGAAATTTTGAATGCAGCCTTTCAAGCTCGCAATAAAAAGGCCGACAGCTTTCAAATTTTGGGGGGAATATAGAAGTGCACCTGGAGCGTCAGAAGGGTTCTCGAGTACTTCTTTGTATGAACTCTTGAGAAATTTGTTGATTGCGGTTAAGGATTTCTTTAGTTTATGTAGGAGTGCATCTTTTGAGTAGACGAGGATCGGTAGAAAGTAATATAGATGTTTAGAATTTGAATTTTAGAATAAAGTAAGCATTTGACTGGATTTTTCCATCTTTAAAGCTAACTCCGAATTATCTGATTGTTCTTTTATTCCTTGAGGCTGGAAATAGTCAATGACAAGATCTTCCTCCCAAAGTCATCCTTTTTCAATGATGATTGATTTGGGAAAGTCTGGGTTGAGCCTAAATCCAATTGAAGATAAGAGAGATCTAGTCATTTTTAAGAGTTACTGATATATTGCTTGGCCATTGTACAAAATTTTTAATTTAAGTCTCAAATAATAAATTTTAAGACGCATTACCTAACCTGGGTCCCTGGGATA
Organism: Megalothorax incertus; assembly: GCA_036507255.1. NCBI lineage: Eukaryota > Metazoa > Arthropoda > Collembola > Neelipleona > Neelidae > Megalothorax > Megalothorax incertus. The sequence continues at coordinate 4,017 of JAAZTK010002602.1, read as the reverse complement.
AGCTTTAAACCCAACCTGTAGGCCCTAAGCTATGCTATATACCCAAAATTCTCTGTATGACAAAACTCTCTAAAATCTTTCACTACTCAACTCAAAAGGCCGCGTAGCGCAATGGATAACGACTACTCCCTACTCTAACTAAGCAAACTTATTGGCATAATTCTTTGGTTCAGGATTTCATAACTTTCTACAAGTAATACTAGTAGTATTACTATACTATAGTATTGTAGTAGGTACCTAATTTACAATATTTAATTTATGAAATTATGAGTGATATCAGATTGAAATATTTGCAATCTGACGTACTCAGATTAAATCTGATCAGTTAGATTTTAAATCTGACCCTGTCAGATCAGATTGAATGATAAATCTGACATGATATACCCCCTTTTTAAATGACCTAGTAGGGGCCAAGAAAGAATTTTTTTGGCGTGACAAAATATTTTAAACCATTGAATTTAACATTTGAATTGTCGAGAAATACTACTTCCATGTGACGTTTTCTGGGTCAGCCTTATGTCACTCTTTTGGGAAAGCAAAATATTTATTAATATTTAAAGTTATTTTACATTTTTATACTTTTCATGAAATTTTGAAATTCCTTAGAGGAGTTTGGAAATAATTAGTTTACCGTTCTAGATCTCGTACCTACGTACATAGTAGGTATTACATATCTAGAACTAGTAGTAGTAGGATCTAATACTAGGTAGGTACTCCTACCTAATACTACAAAATAGTACAATACAAGTACTGTATATATAAATAACCTACCATAAATATCGTTCTACAACGAAAGAACTCTTTTAAAATATATATTTTAAGCTAAAATTTTATGCATTGATATTTTATCAGTAGTAGGTATTGCGTTATACACAATTATAAATGTGTTATATGATATTTGGTATATTTTAAATATATACCTATACCAAAGCTGGGTTATAATTTTTCAAAGGCCAAATCTGGCATTCAGATCTGATCAGATTGGAAAAGTAATCTCGGGCAATCTGACAGATTACAGATCGGTAAGCTCGGAAATTCAATCTGAAATTCGTCAGATTAAGTCAGATTAGATCGCTAAAATCGCCCCAGATTACAGCCCTAGGCTTCATGTAAAATTTAACCTTAACAAATGGTTGTCCAGAGTCTTAAAACTCGTCCATTTCACCCATCTAGAGCGTGGAGGACCCGGAATATACTCGAGAAATCCTTCAATTCCCGAAATATTGATATTTTTGCAGAGTTTAACCTGGGTATGACCACCCTTGTCTCAAACTCTGTAATTTGGAAGCAATTAATCATCCTAGTTCACTTTAGACCTTTAATAAGGCCGTATATTAGCCAGAAGCCTTCAACTTCTTATTCCAAGTACCCTCCAGTCCGTAGATTAGGTTTAAAAAATTACCCACTTTGACTTTAGACCTTTTAGAAGTGTAATATACGTACGGATTAAAAAAGCTTTACAAATTTGTAAATTATATAAATGAGCCAAGCCAGGCGTTTGTTTCCTCTGAAGCGCAAGGTTGTAATCATTTGCCATTAATAATAACTCGAATATATACCTATTTTAAATTGGAATGGTGCACACGGAAGGTTAAAAGCCCGGATATTTCCTTACAAATTTACATATCAAATTTGAAATTTCCTACAAAAGTTTCTCTCAAATTGGCGTCCAAAAAACATAAGGCCTATCAATTAAATGGAGGTTTTAATACATACATTGTCGTTTTAGGAAGTTCCAAATGCAACAGTCAAACTTGATACTTTTTACGGCTAGTTTGACCTCAAAACATTTCGGATTGATTACTCACAAGTTTTAAATGCCTACTAGAATATCAGGGGTGCAATATACCTTTACTTTGTAGTTTGCAGTAAGAACTAATCGTAAGGAAGTGCAGAATCGGATGCATTTTGTCGTTTGGACATAGGAAAAACATTTAATTGGGAAAGTTTAAGGCTCGGGCATGGCTTGATCTCACGCCACCCCCCTTTTCTCCGTATTTACTACAGTATTATTATTTGACATTATTATTTATTATATACAAAATAGTGTAGAGAAATGTGATGAATGCTGATAATAAAGCTATACCTAAAAATAATATTAAAACAATTAGCATACTAGCTACTAGATATCTAGGTATATACGATAGATATTTGGAAAAGAAAGTAGGGAGAATTTTCCAAGTTTGTGCCATATTCCATATAGGTAATACTCTTACTGATATAATCTTGGAGTATTTTATTCAATTGGCTAATCAGAAGCACCATTCTTAACATATAATATGTATGTACGATATAAGATACAATTACATATATTATCTTTTAATTACATCATGATCATACAAGTCATAATTAGGCCGCTTTCAATTAGGAATCCATCCAGATATACAGGATATATTTCAGGATACATTTATTAGTAAATAGGTATATCGTAATTAATTACATAGTACGATACTATCTGTATAAATACAATAATTATATACCTAACAGTTTCGGGAAATCAAAACTTATAAAAAATCCCTGCTCACTGAATATGTACCTATTCTTATATTAATTTATATCTTAGGATTAGGATTAAATAAGGTACAGCAAAAATGGGAGACACTTAGGATTAATAATTAATTACAAATATAATACGATATTAATAGGTATATATTATAAGTTATCTCTAATCTGTATTCTGTATGTAGTAATTAATAAGAGATTCAGGAATTCATTAAACCTATATACAAATTCATTGCTTATAAATTTATAATTACTGATATTCTTACATTAAATAAAGCAGCAAAAATGGGGGATTTAATTACAAAAATGATACATTTTTAAATTTTAAAACTAATGTAAAATTAAATGCTCAGGTTCATTTTTGAATAAATTCCAAAATCAAATTCAATTTAAGTCTTTACTATGATTTAGGGCCCAAAGTCTAATATAATATTAGCACTGATATCGTTACATTTACTATCGTACTAAGGATAAGATATAAAATCTGTATTACTTTAAAGTTTAATTGCTTAATTTAATCGGAATTTGTTTAACTGGGTAAAATCAATAATATAGATTTCAATATGAATTGTAATAGTATTTTTTTGTAGTATTTTAAAAATCAATTAGCTGTCTCCTACTCAAATAAAGCAAAATAATTGGCATTTATAATATTCTTTGGTTCAGATTTCCTTTTTACAAATATGTAGTACCTACTACCTACATACAATATTTACTTTAAACTTTAAAATCTAATGTGATATATCTAAAAATGATCTTTAAAGGGGGATTTTTATACAAATCAATATTGCATTGGCTACGGGTATCACTCGCTTTGTATTTAATGTACAAAATAATAAAAATAGTACCTATTTGAAACATACCAATTTAAGAATATATTGGTTGAAAAAAATGCTTGATTTTTGGAGGATTTGCAGAGACATGAGAATTTTGAATTAGCGGCTCTGGAGGAAATCTCCTCAAGGGGGAAATGAATTGACCAGACTTACTCCCACCTTTAAAATTGCCTATAAAAACTTTTTGTCCAACTTTCTTTTTTAAGCCGCGCCTGCACAATTTACATATATTGTATTTTATATAGGGTGCCTTATGGCAAATTTAAAAAGTTACCTACGGATATTGCACAAACAGGGTGCGTGTTTCAAAATAATATTTAATGACTATTGAAATAAGAGTTAATTCAATTCACGGAGTATCTGCATATACTAATCCTAAGCTATTTATTTTGTAGTAGTTAAATTTTAAACCATCTTTATCACTTATACTACTAGTGCTCAGAGATCCTCAAACCTACTATATAAATAGTTCCTCGCCTCATCCGATTTGTGCAGGAAGGCATGGTGGATGTCCCCCTTTCCATCAAGCCCCTGGGATCGAAGGATAAGGACTACCTTATCTGGTGGGTTATCACAGTAAAGGAGAGCTACAAGTTTGTCGTAGAACCGATGTTTCGGCGTGATCACGTCGTTTCCATCCGAGTCAACCCCGTATGTTTCATAGTGCATTTTAGCTCTG